>JARHVA010001856.1:1112500-1212500 GCA_037957365.1 Torreya grandis
TAATGACAATGAAGAAGGGGAATAAGACTACACTACAAAGCATGCCACAAATTCTAAGAGGACTACTAAAATAGAGATTGAAAACCAAAAGGAAAAGAATCCAACTAATAAAATTGAAAAAGAAGTGGAAGAGTAGTGTCAAAAAGATAAAAATAAGGAGTTTAATCAAATTGAGAACTCACTCAAGAATAAGGAGGACACTAATAGGTTGATTGAAGAACTTGAGTTACAAAAGTCCCTCATGAGATGGGTCATGAGGGAAATGTCGAGCATCAAAAGTAAGATTAATAGCCTACAACAAGAAAATGAAAATATATCTAAAGCTTGGATGGATAAAGAAGAGGACCTACATATCCAAAGACTTAGTTTTAGAGTTGATCTACTTGAGCATGCCAATGAGGCTCTCCAGAACAAACTCAATTTCATTATAAATTATAGTAAAGTTACTATGAATAAAGGTCTATAGAATATGGAAAATCTTTGTGAGCACCTCAAAGAGCTATTTGATCCTAGCTATGTAGGTAAGGGAAAGGAGACAAAAGGCCAATGTAGTAGTGAAATCCATAATTCAAACTTAGACTATGAAAACATCATTAGGAAAATTGACACTAATCTTAGCAACATGAAGGCTTGTTGGGAAGACATCTTGGGAAGTATGGTTTAATTTAAGTTGACTAGCTGTGTGAAAGTGGGGTTTTAGATATTTTCTTGTTTTTTTTATATTAAGGTCTATGTTTCCCTTTTGGGATGCTTCTTTTGTTCTTGTTTTTCTTTATTTCAATGTATTCCTAAGGCTTGGGGACCATAGCTCAAAAAAATCACCCCCTTTAATCTCAATAAAAAAAACATATCCATGTAATTAAGAAATGACAAAATATATTTCAAGACATAATAAACACACTCATGATTCATTTTTAATTCCAATCAAAAGTATGATGGAAAACTATTTAAGACCATATAGACTATGAGGATCATTAAATGCAAATGTGACTAAGTTATAAATCAACAGGAATCAAAGAGAGATATTAGCCAAACAAACACAAGCAATCACATGTATTTAAGACATTTGTGGTGTGTGCAAGTTCATCCTTGTTTACATTTTTAGGCCCATTATAACCATCTATACCTCCCTCTTTGATGATACCCTCCCTTTCATATACTTTTGAGGGCAAACTAATCCTACATCCACCTTGATAAGAGAAATGGTAGTTAATCGATAAACAACATAAGTCATAATAAACTATTGAATCAAGATAACATAGCTAATCATAAAACCAATGAATGCAATCAAAATCATAATCATGTCATTAATAATTAGCTCATAATCCAATAAAATCCAAAGATATTAGTCCATAATAAGAAACAATCAAATCACCTAATCGTCTATCAACAAAATCCACTAATTATCTATCTAGAAGAATATTGGGATGTAATAAAAGAATCCACATTCATTATTTCAAGTCACACTTCATAATACACATTAAACCTATTGTTGGGACAATATTAGATATATATTATGAACATAATACCATCTACCTTCCACATGCATGCTAATTTTACACATGGAAGACATCTATATATCATGTCAAGAAAATAAGGATCCTTTAAAATATCATATTCCATCACAACCTAAATCAACACATTGAAAATAAATAATTACTAAACACTAAATTATAACACAACATACTTGGAAATCTAACATAACAACTCTATTGAAGAGGTAGTTTTCACGATTACCTCATCTTTTCATTTGATACTAAAGAAGTTACTTGAATGAAATCTTATTATAAATCTACTTCCATAAAATCTGGATCTGAATTGGCCTACACCAAATAATTATGATGGAAATGCATATTGTATTTATCATTATATTATGGGGGAACTCAACAAATAAATGTTAAAAATTATGACAAAAATTACAATATCTTATTGGCAACAATAGTATTCAACCTAGGACACCTTCAGAAGAACTAAGAACATAAATGGATAACACCTAAAATTTAGAACGTATCACGATCACTAATAATAGGCAATATATATATATATATATATATATATATATATATATATATATATATATATATATATATATATATATATGAGAAACTCATGCATGCTAAATAGATAATATCATACAACACATAAAATTAGATCCAAATTTAGAATATGATATACATAAAGAGGCATCAAAGAGATATGATAGATACAATGAGTCATTATTACCAATAGATATAAGACTTCCACATGATCTCTTTTAGTCAATAATGACGTATTACATAACATTACATGATTATTGGATTATCTTTGGCCATCATTATCCTTGTATATACTCCCTCACATTAATATTTCTTCAATCCATTCACTTTTTTGACATTTCACTCCTACTGTTTTATGGTTGTCCCAATTTTAACATTCCAAAACAATAATCCTATATGGCTCTAGATTTTATGGTAGCCCTTGTATGTACAAAAATAATATTGTATTTTCCCTTGTAATAAGTTTTAGTAATCTATGTCATAATAAATTATCGGTAATATCTATACCTAGTAGAAATGATCTGTAACATATTTTATAATCATCCCTATTTATGATTAAACATAGCCATTATATCCATAAAAAATTGATAATTATCACAAAACCATTATATGTATAACATTATCATCTCAAGACAAATGTATTCATGCTTGAAATTTCACATATATGGATATTTTTTACTTAAATATTATGAAATGAGGATGTAAATACATTCCTCCACATCCATCTCCACCTCCCACTTATCTTTGAGCCATGCTTACAATGGGGGCATATTGTTTGTTCTCACATCCTTCACATAATCCTTTCTATCACATTGAGTGAAAATTATGCTTTGAGATATGTTATAGATTGTTAAGATCCCTCTCATTCTTATTTTTTATAAACCATTACCACTTGGCCTCCCTTTTCAATTTTTAAATATTATAAAAATACAAAAAATCAAATAATCATAAAATACAAAAACATTTAAATGTTTAAAAAAACTAAAATCAAGACCTGAGCATGACATGATTGTTATTTTTCACTATTTATATATGTTATTTATCACATTTTTGGTAGATGAATATTATTTAAATTCACATTATTTTATGTTATTTGAGTGTTATGTAGGACATAAACATTACACATGGACATACAAATGTTTGTTTTTTTCTCTACTCAATGGCCAAACCAATACTTGGGGTATCTTATTCCATAGAATTAAATATTAAAATTTATACCCTTATATGATATTTGTACCATGTTGAGATAATTTCATCTATTACACATGCCTTTCTAGTTACTCATTTCTTACATAGTGATACATGATATGCCATTATATTGAGATGTGACATTGATATTTATGAATGGTGTATACTTGTTTCTTGTTATTTTTTTTTATTATAGGCTATAAAGTAAATTTATAAAGGGATACAAACTTTAAATAGTCAAAATGTAATAGATATAACATAAAATTCTCAAATATAAAGACCAAACTAGGATAGGGATAACCAAAATCCCAACAACAGTAGTATCCAAAAACTAAAAAAATAACTAAAGAAAAACAAAAGGACAACAAAGAAATAACCAAACATGAAATTATGAAGATCTAAAATCACTTAAAATATTTGGCCACATCCCATTACTATACCAAGGATTTGAATTAGTATTTATTTGTCTTGATATATGCCTCTTTTTTCTCACTTGTCTTCCATTTTTCTTACATCTTGATTCGTTTACTAGCTTTAGTTCCCATACTAGTTTATTTTTTCTTAATAATTTATTGAATTATAGTGATACTAGTAGCATAGTTTTTATAGTGTCCTTTCTAATTTTGATGATCTTTCAAATGTCATTTTGAAGCTTATTCCTCTCATTATACATCTATCCTACTTTGTCTTTCATCTAGAAAACTTTACGTTTCAAATACCCAATCATAACTAATATAGCCACTGTTTCCTTATTCAATGGCATATTCTCATGATCTTATTATTAATTGAATTGGATATATAATTGGTTTATTCTTATTTTGAGTTCCTCATTTTGACATAAGCCTTAATGAGTATAAAATAAGAACAAATTAAAAAAATAAGATATTTAAGAGATTAAAATGGTTCATATATCAGATTAGTTTAGATGCATTACAAATATTGGTACATTAATATAGAGTACATGGGAATATTCCATGCATATGCATTCACTTTACAAAAAATTGAGCATAGATTCATACACACTTCAGTTCATAGGCATGGGAATATGCATAATAGTTTACAAGAATAAGATTACAAGTCTCCATAAACATATAAATTTGAAATATAGGTTCTCAAATTTAACATATAAATGTATATCATTATATATTAGTTGTTACAAATTTAAGGGGCATGGTACCAACTCATGCACATACACAATAGTATAGTTTATAATAAAAAGGAATTGGTTTTCATTACACTTAAAACTTATTAGGTCTACCATCATTGCGGGGGCATGGACTTGGTTCATAATCTTTTAAACATGTGTAATATTCTACATTGAGTGAAACGACACATTAAAACCTACATACATGATGTGGGCATGAATATTGTTCATTACATTTGGATAATGCATTTTATTTCTAATATAGATAAAAATTGATTGAATTAGATTCAAAACATTACAAATAAATATTTAAACCATATCTGTTTCTTGATTCACTTTATTTAATGAGCCATACCTGGTCTATTCTCTCATTTACCTATGTAGTTATTTTTATGAATTTAACCTAGCAACATGGTTATCTCTCTTTTTTCATAAATAATTATTTGGGTTAGTATATTATTTAATTTTACCACATTCATGAGGGTTTGGGTATGTTTCCTTCCTAACTCAGGATCCCTCGTAGTACACAAGTTTTAGGAATACTAATTTGAACTCTCTAACATTTCAACACAGAAGCATAATATCAAGAAATTTAGAAGGATAACATGGTTTTCACTAACACATAGGTGTACTCTAATCCTTGATATTTAAATTTTAAATCACATATTTAAATTGACTACTTCAATCTTATTGTAGGTTTGTATGGATCAAATCTATACATTTAGAGCCATCTCCCAAATGGAAAAGTGTGTTGTATACACTCATGTATATTTTATCCTTTTACTTTAGTAATTACATTATTGGAATAAAATGGGGGATCTTATAGATACTAAAATCTGGTATTTGGTACTTGACAATGACAATCTTGACAAACATTTACCACAAATGATTTGAGCACACAAAAAGGTGCTAATTTAAAATCCTATCACACTTGCATGCTATATTATGTATCAATTCTTCCATTTTGGTGTTATATACCTATAGTAACCTCATTATCTATTTGAAACCTACTAAATATCTTATAGAAACATCTCAAAACTCTTAGTTCTATCAACTTGTACATAGGTTGGTTTTACTAGTTATGGTCATTATCTCTAGTTGATAAGGATTTATTTTGATCACAACTAACATACTCCTAGTAATGATTATTTTATAAAATTGAACCCATTTATAGTATTATCCCATAAGACTATCATGTTAGTGGCATTAATAATTATTCAATTGGATCTATATATAAACAAATCAAGGTCTCATTCAAATGGGAATTGGAATTTATTTTTGTTATACATCTATACACTATTACACAATGAGAAAATATGCCCCATTATTTTTAATTTGCATACCTATCACTAGGATCAATCACAAGACAATGATAAATTACTCAAAATCTAAGTCAAATCAAGTGTTTTCAAGTACCAA
Source organism: Torreya grandis (assembly GCA_037957365.1). Lineage (NCBI taxonomy): Eukaryota > Viridiplantae > Streptophyta > Pinopsida > Cupressales > Taxaceae > Torreya > Torreya grandis. The sequence continues at coordinate 1,118,288 of JARHVA010001856.1, forward strand.
ATCAAATCATTAGATGCATACACATAGAAAAGGAGCACAATTACATAATCAAACTACGTGGTAGAACTATATATGACTTAATTTCCCTCCTTGGAGTATTGAATATGTGGGTAGTGTTAAATCATTAAGAATGGTTAATTGGGGTCATCTTATCCCATTAAACTTACCCATTTTTTTTAGTTTTCTATCCCTCACAAGCACATGTAGGGTTTCAAGGCAAAGGAGGATGATTTCTACATCTGTGCACATCATTAGGGTTCATCACTATAAATAAAGAGCAAGTAAAGATAATCATATGTGGAAAATATGCTGTGATTCCACATAAATTAGTTCTACCTACTAGGTCAATATTGACTAGGGATATTGACCATATCTTGTGGAATTGACCTAGTACAGATAATGAATCTATTCTAAAATTGAACAAACCACATGCCTGCTTACCCCTAATTTTAATTTCTAGAGTATAGTCATAGTCATACACTTAATAAAAAACACAAGTATTACAATCTCCTTATAAATTTATATATTTAGCATATATCCTTATCAAATCAAAGGAATCGATCTTAATATTTTACATTCAAATGTATCCTTGAATACCATATCTATTGATCTAAATTACATTTAAAAATTATATATTAATTAAATTAATATAACTCATTAATCCTAATTATGGTAAAACACCATGACCATCCCATTAAATGTTTTTAGGTCGACATAATGGAGACTTCTCAATTTTATAAATAGTTATTAAGTTTTCCTAGACACTACTATTAAAGGCAAACACATATGATATCTGTAACTATCCAACCATTACTAGTACCATCCTAAGAGTACAAATAAATGATCTAAGATATGGAGAATGTCTATTTAGGATTGTATAAATTTATTTTAAATACTAGACTAATATTAAAAAGGTGTGTCTAGTGAATATAGTTGACTAAAACATATGGTGGGTAGATGAATAAAGGTAAAGTGTGCACATAAGTCAAATCTATGGGCATTACCTGAGTATGTCAAAATTGATGTTTCTAATGTGTAAAATATAAAAATTTAGGTGTCTAAAAATGTACCTATTTTAATTTAGTATTAAAAATGCTAACTTAAAAGGATAAAATAAGAAACATGGCACCTATGATAACCATACTTGGTGTTGACTGCTATGCCCCAAATGTCCCATTTGATTCATGTGAAACATACAAGAAGACATGTATAAATAAAAGTCTTCTCATGATAATAAATATAAAGTAATATACATGAACCAAGCCACCATTTATTGAATATGTTTAGAGAATGCCATGGGGTGATCATACCCCAAGGTTATGCAACCACTAAAACTATGAGTTGAGGAGTGTAAATGCCTTAACCACCACTATATAATGAGTTATATAATTTTTTATAAATAGAAACCTCAACCAAACTACTTTGAATATCATAGTAATTATTTTGTGAAACCAAAAAATTCATCTTTGTACGTTAAAGTGGAACCCCCAAACATGTCTGTATGTAAAAATAGAGCCCAAAAATAGGTTTTTATCTAAAATTGAAAACCAAAGTAGGTTAATATGTAAAATTATCATAGATTCTAGATGGAATATAGACCCAAGATGATTATGTATTACCATTTCCCCCTCCAATGTAAAATATAGAAAGTATAAAAGTATTTACATAAAAAGGAAATGCCCCAATATGATCCACCTATATCTCAAAGTGATATAAAATTCCAACATATATATATATATATATATATATATATATATATATATATATATATATATATATATATATATATATATATATATCACAATGCCATATAATGCCTCATATTTTCCTAAAAATAAGTTATAATTCCCCCAAATGTGTCTCAATATACACAATCCATTCCATTTAAATCTCATAATGCGTATTAAGATATAATAGGTTTAGGCATCACTTGTGTAGCCATAAGTGTAGACACATGAACAAATGTAACAAGAATAATGGTTTGAAAACTTACCATAAGATTTAAGACTATTAAATTTAGATTATTATCATTCCAACATTTATAAATTTTTAAATTAATATTGGGTTCCCTATAAATATTTTTATTTTCATCCCTAGTTACATGTAATAATGCATCAATCATATGTGAATTCATTTCAAGATATTGCTTAAGTTTGCAACAATATATATCATCAAAATGATCATAAAAATAATCATTATAAATTGCTCTATGATAATTCACAACATCAATATCTTCCATTATAATCATGTTTATTTGAACAAGGGGAAATTAAAAAGTATATGTAAAAATCAAACCCTAAAAGTGGATAAATTTAAATCTATAAGAAAGATTGAAACCATAATGTACAAGGAAATTTTAGGATTTTATGCTTAATTCAATGATCAATCTCACCAAATTGTTTTATTAATTTTGTATTATGGGGTCATAAAATAGTGTAAAACTATGGATTATTATATTATGTAAAATTAGCAATAATAAACAATTCTAAATCAAAATTGATAATCAAGATATTGTACTTCAAAGTTTTATAAATGAAAAATCAAGAGGGTATAAGTTGATTATATTATTACAATACCTTATTTCCCAAATAAGGTTCCCTTGTTTTTTAAAATTATTTGTATGTGCTTAGTCACTAATCATATTAGAAATTACTAGCTCAAACCCTATCTAGATTCTTCCCATAAAGTCCAATGCCTTTTGTAATAGTACTATCCCAATTATATCTACAATGTCCTTATATGTTGTGAAGGTTTATAAATCTTAATAAATTTTTTACTAAACCTATATATGTTTCATGTGTGTAGTTTACCTTCTATGCCATGCATTTATCTATGTTTTGCTTGTTCTTCCATATAAAACCTTAGTTGTTCTTTTCACCACAAGATGGCCCTCTAAAAATGGATTCATATTTATGATGTGAAAACCCAAAAAAATCCCCATTAAATGGATAAGAATTTATTTAGGTCTAATAACATGAATAGGGATTAAAAAAATGTCATTTTAATGTTTGTGTGTATACACACATGCAACATCATGATTCATATAGAATGCAATGTAAAGTTTGGATTTCATAATTTGGCACCATGAAAATTTGATTTATGTGTGTGTTTATAATTAGATTTAGGAATAATAATTTTAGGGTTTTTTAGATATTTACGCCTTTATGGTAATGAATTAAGAGACTGCTAATTGATTCCTCATGTTTGTCAGGTCTTATCAAGGTAAAGGCCAAGTGATTATAACTTTAAGAATTATTTGTATTTATGGATGAATATTAATTTTTTACCATTATGAATGACATATGAAACATGTATAATCCAACATAATGGAGAATTATAAATTTTAAAATATAATTTGAGTGTTCTTGGACATTGCTGGTAGAGGTAGACACCTACAATAACTAAATATGTCTAGCCTTTATCAATATAGTCCTGAGAGAGAAAATAATTTATTTGATGGAGAAGGTATTTTTAGGATTATATAATGTTATTATACCCATTAAGTTCATCCTAAATAGGTGTATTTGGTAAATATATTTTTCAAAGACAAATGATGGGTAGAAGGATAGAGGGAAAGTGTGCACAAGAGTTAAATGTATGCACAATATCCACGTATGTCAAAGTTGATGTTTCCAAAGTGTCTAATATAAAATTTAGCTATCTACACCCATGAATAGCAAATATAAAAATTTAAAATATTTTAATTATTTTATTTTATTATGAACCCCATGTTATAATATTTATAAAATATTTTAATCACCTGCTTAATATTTATTCAGAGTCTAGGCCTTTATTTTTGATTATTTACTTGTAATTACCTTTTATAAAATATGGGATAAGTTTAATATATGTTTAAGATTTTAGATAAAAAGTGTTTAACATCAAATTTTTAATAAATGGGACATTTACATTTAAATGTGAACACCCATAAATTAAAACATATGCATTTAACTCAGATTACAATTTACACACATAGAGAATAAAAGATGATAATTTAATAAATGAAAAAATATAAATATTTTGAGGGAAAATTTGAAATTTTTTTAGTGATTATTGGGGAAGGTATCCTAATATGAATTGAACTATAATTTACTAAATCCATTAGGCTATAAAATTGAATATTTTCTTAATTTGTCTAGCATATTTCCAATTTAGTATATTTTCTATTCTTCTAGTTTTGAGAGTGACGGTTTAGGGGTGGAAATCCTGACGAGGTCAAGGGGAAGAAGCCTCACAGGTTATGGGGGAATAAGCCCAATGATTTGAGAATTATTTTAGGATTAAATCACCAAGGTTAAATGTATTTTACACTTAAAATTTACACCTTTGAAATGTCCTCAAATCATAGGTATTTTCTATTTTTGTATGGTCTTAGTCTTTAAATATTGACATAAGATATTAACTATGTATTCCCACCTTCTACTTCTCACTTATTTAACACATTTAAAAATATGACAAGAATGTTGAACTTTAAATTTACCCCATGCATGTGGGCCACACCATCCTTTGCAATTAAAAAAGTGGCATAGTTTGAGGACTAATACCATTTCTGATTAGACCCAAGTGAAGTAATGAATTTTGAGAAGGCACAAAAGTTTGTCTTGAATTTCAAAATTAATGTGAGGATAATTCTTCCATTCATTCTCTTAATATTTTATTAGCATTAGATATTATTTGAAACATCATGTAAGAATAAATTCACCATATTTTTTAAAAACTGAATCAAAATTTATATCAACAATTTAGCTTGAGGACAACTATGATCTCTATACTATCAAACTCCTTAGAGTGATGATTATTATATGTAGTTTTTAATTTGTTAAAATATATAATCACTGTATGTTGTTTTGAGTCATGGGTGATGAATTTATAAAAAAATCAATGAGATATCTATTTTACCCTAATTTGGATTAATTCATGAGATTAATCTAATTAAGATAGAAATTTGAAATGTAATTAAGATCAATAGTTATGGCAATAAAACATACATTGAATGTAAAAGACTAAGATTAAATATCTTGATTTGATAAGGTCATATCCTAAATATATAAAGTATGAAATATATCACAATAATTTTATTTTATTATTGACTATTTGACTATGACTGTATTATAGAAGTGAAAATCATAGATAAGCAGGTCTATGTAAATTCAATTTTGGAATTGATTCATTATGCGTGTTGGGTTAGTTTTGTAAGATTGGGTTAATATATTTACTTGATATTAACCCATTGATTGGTAATAAACTATGTGAATGTATGGATATATAATTATATAACTACCTTAAATTATATTTATTTTCTCTATGTTTGTGATCCTAAACCTTGATGACTTGCATATATTTAGAAATCAGCCTCTTTTTCCTTGAAATAATATAAGTGATTATGGGGGATAAAAACCTAAAAAATGGGGGAAGTTTAAAGAGTTGAGCTATCCCTAATTACCCCTCTTGATGATTGACTTCTGCCTAGATATCAAATACTCTAAGGAGTTAAATGAAGCCATATGTAATTCTACACCTAATGTGGTTGTGAGTTGTGCTCCTTTATTATTTATGAAACTAATGATGTGGCTTTGGTACTTGAAATTTTTTGTTTTGAGTACTTCAGACTTGGATTGTGATTGATCTTAGTGATAGGTTTGAAAAATAAGAGTAATAGGGTATATTTTATTAGTGTGAAATAGTGTATAGATGTGTTTCAGATTAGTGGCAAGTCCCATTTGAACGAGACTTTTTTTGTTTATATATGTATCCAATTGAATAATTCCTCTTGCCATTACCACATTCGGCTGATGAGTTGACCTTAAAGATGGTTTAGTTTTATAAAATAGTCATTATTGGAAATGGATTGGTTCTAACCAATGTAGGTTATTATTAGTTAGTGGTAATGACCATAACTAGTAGGACTGACTTATATATAAGCGTACTAAACAAAGAGTCCAAATATGTCTATGAATGATATTTAACAAGTTTGACACATATAGTGAGGTTATTTTAGGTGTGTAAAAGAATAAACAAGGTTGAATCATAAGAGAGCATGCAAATGTGAGTGGATGGTATATTAGGACATTGTTTGAGTGATCAAGTCATGCATGGTAAATGCTTGTCATTTTTGAGTGCCAAAGACTAGATTTTAGTATCTAAAAAATGCTCCAATTTTATTATGGTAATGAAATTTATAGAATAAAAGGATAAAATGTACCTAAGAGTGAAAAACACACTTTTAATTTTAGGAGATGTATCCAAATGTACAAATTTTCTCCATGCAAACCTACAATGAAAATGAAGTAGTCAATGTCCATATGTGAAATATGAAATTGAAAATCAAAATAGCAAAAGTTAGAGTCCACTTGTGTAAAGGTGGAAAACATATTTCAATTACAACTTTTTGGATATTATGATTATTTTATGAATCATTACATAAATGCATTTATTAGTTGAAGCACATAGAGAGTTTGGGCGATCATGTTCCAAAATTGTGTAACAATGCAGGATTCTATGTTGGAAAGGAAAAATGGCACAACCCTCATAAATGTGGGTGTAGACACCTGAATTTCATATTTTAGTGATAAAATTAAGTTTGACACATTAACTCTTCACCATCCCTAATTCAAATTAATAATAACATCATCTCCCTCCAATTTTTGAATAATTGATTAATTCACAATCAATTAATTAAATCATCCACACCTATTTTTCTCAAAAACTAATTAAATTATGGATTTTACACCTCATCCAGACATCATCGACATTTGTCTCAATTGAATTTTGACTCATCTAACCACCTTACTCAACTTACTCAACCACCTCATGAGTCATCTTAGAAAATTTCAACTAATTTATGAGTCATCCCTTAAATTTTCAAATGTATTAACTTATTAGTGCCCAAAATTACATTAAAGCAATTGTGCCCTTGTCAAGTGTAAAAAACTAAGTCTATCCCAATTTGAGTATCAAAGCTCAAGTCCCTATCCATATTATAATTTTATAGTGTTCTTTTGAAAGTTCAAGTTTATTTTAAATTGGATAAGTGTTATTTGGTCTTTACTTAGTATGTATAAAGTCCTATTTACATCAAGCAAAGTGTTTTAAAAAAAGTCTGAAAGAATTGCATTTCTTCAGGAAAAGTTTAAAGTCAAAATTATTCAAGAAAAATGTAGGGCTCATTTGTTTGTGGGAAATTATTTTGGACATTTTATTAGAGATAATTGTCCTAACAAATAAAATTCCAAAATATATCATATGCTTTGGGGAAATTTTTCTAGATAAAAAGTTTGAAATAATTGTCCCGATAAAGTACCCAAAAGGATTTTTGTGGAGCAAGAATTCCAAAGAAAAATTAATATTGAGGAATTAATTAGAATAAAAGTCCCAACACAAAAAAGCCACATGAAAATAAGATGCCTGAGACCAAAAGTCCTAATAAATAAAGTTCCCAAAGAAATTTTCTCAAATTATGGGTATGATGGTCTCATAGACATCTTTTGATAGGCACATGGACAACAATTTTAAGGCATGATAAATAGTCATTAGGATTCAAATGTTCTAGGACAGTTGTGAAAACATCAAATTTAGGCCCCGTGAAGTATCCATTTGATTTAAAATGGAGGAAACTATACAGATCATGTTTTCTCTGGTGAGGATGATCTAATGATAAGTGAGGATTTGAAAAGTTAATGAACCTATGAGAGAATGCAAGATTGACAAGTATCAAGATCTCAAGAAAGAAGCAATAAATCTGATGATGAATATAATAGGTTAAAAGGTCAAGAATCATAAGGTACTACCACGTAGCATGATGGTGCTCAAATTAATAGAGACTATTTGCAAGCTACATAAGAAGCCCATGAGGCTACCAAGTGGGAAATATTTATGGCTAAGTATAGGTAGTGTCCAATAATGCTCCACCCCTTAGATCAATATTTGACAAAGTGCATTTGCTCACCCTACCTAGATCTGATGGTGCATAGCCAATGTTGAAAAGATAAGGATCCTATGGACAAACATAGAGATGATAAGTGGCATAACTACATGTCATGAATTACAACTCAAGCTTCTCATACAAGATCAATGGATCACATTTGCTTAGGTAAAGATGATCCAATGGTGCAAGCTAAGATGGACTTTTTAAAGGGCTCGAATTACATGAAGAAGTGACAAGTCTCTATATTAAATCTAATTAATTGACTTAGTCAATCTTAGACCCCATGAATGCCTAGTTGGATTTGATGTGGCATGTCAAGTGTTAGTATATGGCAAACTTTGGCTTTGTAGCTAAAATTGATAGTTTTTTCATGGATGTGGTAATGATTCAAAGCATAGAGGAAGGTGTAACTGCTAGTCTAATGCATTTTTTCTAAATGGTTATGGATCTTTTCTATTTTCATCATAGTTGGATATTTCTAATTATAATCATCAAAAGGAAATGGGCTTTCCTTGGCATGCATAAGGGGAGTATTTTTGTCTATAAGCTTCCATGATTTGAAAATTGATTAGCAAGAGAGCATCTCTAGATGGTTACACATGAGGATAAATTTTGTTTGGCTCCTCAAACAATTTCCTCCCAAACAATTTCCTCCCTCCAGCTATGTAGGTAAGTGGAAAAAAACATCTATGAGTGATTGTATATGATAAAAAATTATTATTCAGGCCTTCACCATGAAGTTCACCATCCTGATCATGAATTAACTAGCATCTTCAATCAAAATATCAAAGCCTTGTTGCAAATCTTCATCATTCCTTGTAAAGGTAGTTGTAACAATGATTCTTTTCTTGCAAGTGGATGAGGATCTTAAGCGTGGCAAAGGGCATATTCTAGCTATAAATATCTTTGCAAAGTTGAAGGCTTATTCTACAATTTTGCAAATTACAACCCATAGTCTTAGATTTAAAAATGTATAAATAGAGGTCTTATCCTCTACTCAAGGGTTTTTTTTTGTGTTTTTGGGTCTTTATTTTCTTTCTAAGTATAGGATCTTCAAAATTTTAGGATCACTATTGTGTGTATTTTGCCTCTCTTTCTAAGGTGGTTATAGTTGTACAACCATTATAAAGTTTTGAGAGCATGTTTATATGTCTCCCTTGTCTAACATGGAAAAAATCTACAATGCTTGTCCCCATGGAATTTTTTTGAAACACTGATGTATGCAATATTTTCTTACAAAGTTCATGAAAATGTGTATGGTTCTCTACTAATTTTTGTTGATGAAGTGTGGTAATATTTTTTTAAAATGCTATTGATTGGACATTTGGGTTTATGCTCATTATTGGTTGTCATTTTGAGCATAGATTTAGATTATAAACCCTTTCTACATTATTTTAGGATATGGTGTTGAATAACTTGTTAGGGAACCCTAGGTTTATGGATTTGATAGGAAAAAGCATGTGAGATTATAGTTTTAATGTATGTTCTAGGATTTCAAGGACCATTTGGGTATTTTAATTTCATTGGCACCATTACTCTGGTAGTAACATTAGCTTGCATTTAAGTTTTCTGTGTCTTTGTAATAAGAGATGTCATGAATGTTGAAAGAATCTCTACTGATTGAAAGCCACCAACACACTACCCTCCCCTTTTATATAATCATCTAACTCATCCTACCTTGTCTACCTTATAAGTAATACACCCTTTACATATATTAAGTGTTATTTGCTAGCAGATGTATAAGATATTGCATACTTAACATGTGTCTATGTTTTATGTTTTAAATCCTAGCATTGTAGTCTTTTATTCAAACCCTTTATTGTTGAAAATTATTTAGAATGAGGGTTGAAATCACTTTCAAATTTGTCTTCAGTAGCTTGTAAATGACATAGTGCATTTGTTCATTATGTGTGACAACCCTTCCTAGGTGGAGTGAATGAGTTTGGTTGTGCTTTGGTCATATTTGTTCATTCTTTGTGCTAAAAATCCCCGTGGAGGTTGAATTACAAAATCTCTCCATGTGAGCAAGCTACCCCATGGGTCCTCTCACCTTGGTTCAAGTAGATCCAAAAGTAGAAGGGAGATGACCATACCCTTTTTAGGTGCCTCTTAGTCATTTTATGAATTTGGCCTAATCTTCATGCTAAAACCTTCCTTGACTACAATGACATACTAGTGGGTTTTTCATCTTTGCTTACCATTTTATCTCAAGTGTGCAAGGCTGAGTGTATGAGGTGGAAAACTAAGAACAAACATAACCCATTTATGTTGAGTCTCTCAACTATGAACTAACTCCCCCACTTCCTATCAACACATGAGAATTAGTCATCATTCATTGGGATGATCCATCAAACCCAACCTTGATTATTTTGATAATTCAACAAATTTAGATTGTTCTTAACCATTCATCTTATTGCCCTCAAGCCTATAAATTGATGTGAAATCCTCCACTTAAATCCTCCACATTCAATCTATTAAAAATATATCAAATTATCTTTACAAATCCATTGAGATCAAAACCATTTAAAACCACACACTGCCTAATTCCCTTTGTTTGGAGAAGATTTAAGCACCCACATCAAGCAATAAAACTCAAATCTACCATTGATCACACAATGGGGAAGGTAATAAACATGAATTTCATGTGTTTTAAGTATTTCATTAGTTAAATTTATTATATTTTTTATACTCTATCATGAGATTAACATATTTTATAAATAATTGCATTGCATTTTGTCTTCTTAGATCATATTCTAATTTTCACACTATACATTCTAAGATTCTTGGTGGGACCTTTCCCTCATATTTCACATCATAGGTGCATTTAGAAAGTTATTTCAATTATTTTTATTATTTTTTGTGTGCACATGAATTTAAAATTCATTCTATAATCTTTTATTTACAATTGTAGGTATATTTTCTTAGTTTTTGATCTTGTTTTGCATTACCCTATATAACAACAAAATCATTCTATGTAACAATGAATTTGTTGGAGTAAATAGTAAATAGTCAACCCAACCAAAAGCTTTGATACCACTTGTTGGTATCAGCTCTTGAACCTACAACCAAGGATTTGATACCACTTGTCAGGAACCTAGAACAATAAACATGCTCCGATGCCTACTTAGTCAGGATCTTGCTCCACCAATTAGAGCACATATGATTACTTCTTGTATTAGCAACTAAACACAAAATTTAACCAAAATCAAAAGTAACTAGAAATATGAAACAACACAGGAATATGAGAGACAATACACAATTGTATTAATAATCACTCAGAAGAATATACAATAAAGAAGATGCCACTTCTTCCACCTCAAAGGCTCGCCACACATCAAGACCTTCTTCCCTCTCTCTCTTGGTCACAACAATCAACTCCAATACAGAATTGATGTTCACCTCTCCAACTAGTCAATATCCTTCACTGCCAGTACACCAAGTATGCAACCATACTCCAAGTAGATCTCCTGCTCTCTGCTGCTACCTGCAAATCACTAAACCTTACTCACCATTATAGATCTCCAAAAGAAGCCATGCTAACCTGATGACTAAGATCATACAAATACGAAGAACCCTGCTGATTCTCCAAACTAGTACCCACCTTGGTACTACGGCACTAGGAGGAACACACCATTGCTCTCCTCTCTCAGAAGGAGCTTATTGCTTTCTTACTCTCTAGCTACAAGTTTACAATACAACCCATGAGTCCATATATAGATCTCATGCTTACAATAATTAGACTATCTTAATTATAATAATTAGATGCGTAACTCAAGACTACAACTAGCCCTTGACATGCAAACAAATAGTCCAAAAATAGACTCTCCAGGATCAACATGCAAACTGCTTGTTCTCGCACAGGCTGTCGACATTGGCTCCTCCATGACCGATGTCGGCCAATTGGTGACTGACACTGGTTGCTTCCTCACTACCATCTGATCGATGTCAGTTGATCAGACCGACGTTGATTTCCCTGCAACGCATTCAACAACTCTCTGCAACTCTGCATCCTCTGTAACTTCTTCTATTTGCATCTTGGTGAAGCTTTTAGCTCCACAACCTAACAATCTCCCACTTGGAGATAAATAGCTGCACCTGTACTTATACCTGTACACCATCTAAATTATTCCTTGGCTTGTATTCCTCTTCAAGATCAATCCTGAAGACCAACCACCACACAACCTATGATGCTACACCTGTCATTCAAGTAACCTACCACATCCGAACCTACATATCCATGTAGTGAAGAACTTGACCCTGCATAACACGTTAACCTGCTGGTAGTCCCACTGAACTGCCCTCCAGTACTCCTTCCCTGAATTAGCTCTATACTTTCTGACAACCCCCACTGCTTGGGAAAACTCAGGTCTACGCTAGACCTCATGTGATTTCGAACCCTATTTCAAGCTAAGCTTGAACTGTCCAGCCCTTGGTGTGCTTTCTAATTCTGCATCCTACATTATGAACCCTGCCAACACCATCTTCACATCAGCTCCCACTGGAGATCAAATCTCCATGTCTCTTATGCCAAAGAATTTTGCTGCTCCAAATTCTTCCTGACATACCTCTGAACTAACCTTACCCTTAGCTCAGCAAAACCCTATATCTCTGAACCTATAACTAGTATACCATTCACATACAATAATAGAATAATGTTGCAATCATTATCCACCTGGTAAGATAAACACAATAGTTACACTGACATTGACTGAAGCCATGCTTAGTCATCCACCTATCAAACCTGTACCACTGTCCTGCAGCTTCCTCAAGACCATATACCTTGGCCTTCTGTCTCACGTATCCATCCACTCTCTTCTTTAACTTGGGAATCCATTCCATCTCTTAGTGCTTACTTCCAACTGATAACTCTACCAATAAATACCTATTTAGTTCTTCTCCAAGGACTCACACTCCTCATCCATGCCAAGCTCCCACTGTATCTGGATTCTACCTGCATTGCCTCTTCGCATCTTCCTGGTTCTTGACCATCAATAAGCAATATAAAGAAGGTGAACAATAAATATGAGGTTCACTTACCCTTTCTAACCTTGATATGAGTGTTTGAGACTTGTTGACAGCTTGCTATCCGCCCATCATCCGTACCACTGACTGATCTCGGCCATCTCCCAGTCTGCTCTCGACCGATGTCAGCTCCCTGTATTGACCCTGACTACCGATGTCATTTCCATGGCCGACACTGGTATCCTTTCTGCCGATGTCAGTTCCTTCATGACCGATGTCAGTCTTCCTTCTATCAACGTTAGTTACTATTTGACCAATGCTGGTACCTGTGTTCATCTGTGAGTGATAACTTTTTACCCGCAAGCTCTCCATGGATCAAAATCCTGATCAAATCAACCCTACTCTACTCAAAATAATTTAGTCTCCTCACTTTATCTCTATCCATCATCTCCTCCATGAACACCAAGGCTTTCCAGTTCTTTAGCTTGTCAAAGACATCTGACTTCCACTTCAAAACCTGCATTCTCCTTCTACATATGTGACTAAGCCTATGAAGCCACATCTCTGCAACAAAAGGTGAATCAACAATATAAGTAGATAGATAAAGGATACCTACTTTCTTACCACCATCTAATTCAGGTGTATCTACTGTGAGAGTTACAGTGCATCTCTCATCACCCAAATTTCTTGAAGAAATTAGACTCATCTCCAAGACTGGTACCTGCATGACTTCCTTCACCACCTGCATGTCATTTGTCTGCAATTTCAGCTTCACTTCCCCTTCGTCAATCATTTGACAAGGCTCTCCAACCCCTAAATAAATCTCTCCAAAGTCTCTAAAGACATACCCATGAAAAGATGCTCTATTTTGAGTTGCATGGAAAGAGGCAAAAGAATCTGTAATCAAAGATTCTACTTTATCCAGAACATCCTATGCAACATTACCTACAACATATGATTCTACACGCTAATCTTCTACCAACCAACAATCTCTTTTTACCTACTCTTTCTTTCCATCAATCAGACCATTCATGCTATTCAGTTTCTTCATTCATAGATTACTATCTTCTGCCATTGCTATACTTCCACTCAATCTAAAACCCCTGTGAGTGACCTGTAATCAAAAACACTACCAGATCTAAACCACCTGTTAGTCAACCCAACCAAAAGCTCTGATACCACTTGTTGGTATCAGCTCTTGAACCTACAACCAAGGATCTGATACCACTTGTCAGGAACCTAGAATAATAAACATGCTCTGATGCCTACTTAGTCAGGATCTTGCTCCACCAATTAGAGCACATATGATTACTTCTTGTATTAGCAACTAAACACAAAATTTAACCAAAATCAAAAGTAACTAGAAATATGAAACAACACAGGAATATGAGAGACAATACACAATTGTATTAATAATCACTCAGAAGAATATACAATAAAGAAGATGCCACTTCTTCCACCTCAAAGGCTCGCCACACATCAAGACCTTCTTCCCTCTCTCTCTTGGTCACAACAATCAACTCCAATATAGAATTGATGTTCACCTCTCCAACTAGTCAATATCCTTCACTGCCAGTACACCAAGTACGCAACCATACTCCAAGTAGATCTCCTGCTCTCTGCTACTACCTACAAATCACTAGACCTTACTCACCATTATAGATCTCTAAAAGAAGCCATGCTAACCTGCTGACTAAGAGCATACAAATATGAAGAACCCTGCTGATTCTCCAAACTAGTACCCACCTTGGTACTGCGGCACTAGGAGGAACACACCATTGCTCTCCTCTCTCAGAAGGAGCTTATTGCTCTCTTACTCTCTAGCTACAAGTTTATAATATAGCCCATGAGTCCATATATAGATCTCATGCTTATAATAATTAGACTATCTTAATTACAATAATTAGACGCACAACTCAAGACTACAACTAACCCTTGACATGCAAACAAACAATCCAAAAATAGACTCTCTGGGATCAACATGCAAATTTCCTATTCTCACACAGGCTGCCGACGTTGGCTCCTCCATGACCGATGTCGACTGATTGGTGATCGATGCCGGTTGCTTCCTCATTGCCATCTGACTGACGTCGGTTGATCAGACTGACGTCGATTTCCTTACAACGCATTCAACAACTCTCTGCAACTCTGCATCCTCCGTAACTTCTTCTATTTGCATCCTGGTGAAGCTTTTAGCTCCACAACCTAACATATGTAATAATGAAATTATCAAAGTAAACAATGAAATCATTCAAAACAATGAAATGTATATATTAGTGTCTAATTTCTATTTTTTTTGTTTTTACTTTCTTTAGTTTTAATCTGCTAAAGAATTTTTTGTTTTCCCAAACTATGTAACAACAAAATCATTCTAGAAGCAAAAATTTTCTATTTTCTCTTCATATTTTTTGTCCTTTTTGGCTAATTTTATAGGTTGCCTTACTCTTTCAGTTTTATAAAAAATTCTAATAGTTCTATCCAAGTCACTAGTCTAATTTTTAAGAAAACAAAGCAATCCAAAAATCAATTTTATTTGTTGATAACTCATTTAGTTTGTGTATTTTTTAGTTTTTGGGCCAACCTTGTCATTTTTAGTGTTCAATTAATAGTTCTAGTTTTTTTCTCATAGCAATTAAATCACATTTTTGTTTTGGTGTGAATCAATCCTTTTATTTCAATAATTTTTGTTTGTGTGTTGTAAGGTTATGTATGCTCTTCCCTTGGTGTCACATTGGTAGCAGTACTCAGGAATTAAAAAAATTATAACTTTTATGTTACCCAAGTTGTGATTGTGTGTATGTTCTTATTTTGGCATCATATTAGTGATGATACCTATAAATTGGAGACAAAAAATAAATTATTTATTTTATTTTTCTAAGGGCTCTTTCAACTATGGATTTCACCACCATAAAGTAGGGTAAACCCCATGTATTGGTAGGGTATACAAATCGAGTGTCAATTATTTTAAAATCCTGAGTGGTGATGTGTTTTAACCACACTATGATGTGAGGGGATTCCATGATTTAATACCTAGAGTTTCAATATTTTCCTTGAAGTTTGTATTGACCTAATGAAATATTATGGTTAGGTTGGGTACATTGGGATTAGACCCATTTATGTGTGTTCATTAAACTAGTTTCTTTCATGGTTTTGGGCATCATGTACTAAAAGGTAATTATAGGACTCCCCTTGGATAATATTTTACAAACCTTGACCCTAGTTGAGCTATTTTTCCATTCAAATTTGGTGCATTAGTTAATATTTAGCACCAAGAAGTTACTTTCTACCTACCCTTAAAACTAGGTCTAGTGGTCAATGAGAATGGAACTTCTTCCATAGTCATTACTCTAAAATATTATGATGACACTATTCAATAGGAAATCAAGTATGAAGGAAAGTTTAAAATTTACTCAAGTCCTTTATCCTAGTTTTATCCCCTTTTATGCATTGCATGAGTGTTTAAAGTAGGAAATTATTCATTTTTCTTCCTTATGAATACCACATGCTAAAACATTTTTGATTTAAAATAATATTTGAGTTATAAATTAAAACCAAAATCATATCTAAAATCTATAAATCAAGAAAATTCTAAAGTCACGAATTCAAAATTTGTTGTCAATCATAGTACTTTCTAGCCTTGGTTTTTCATACTATATATTTCTTTGATTCAAGACATTTTAGCAATGTAAACTATTACTAGGAGCATTGATATATTGAAAAAACCTATGTTGAGTGAGAAACCTTTTGGTAATGACCCATTTAACTTTGGTAATCAAGAACATCGAGTCAAAATCCATGAGATCCATGACAATGAAGAAGAAGAGGGACCTTATCAAGAAGAGAAAAACCCAACCATCTTATCCCCTTCTCAAATCACTAAATACATCATATCCAACAAACATGAGGTATTTCTCCATGCGTTAACTGTAGGGGAAAATATTCCTTTAGATTTTGAATTCCAAAATTTATGTCATTTGATTGCTAAGAATGAAACAACATCCCCAATCCAAGAACAAGCTACGTCCCATGGTTCCATAGGGAATATCAAGGTCATCATAATTCCAAATAATGCTAATTACCAAGTTCACATGGATAATGGGAAAACTATCATGAATGAAGACACATCCCAACCAAGTCATAGGTTTTCTGGTAAAGCCCATGTACAATAATTGGATCAAGAGATTGCTAATCTTTAAGCTAATATAACAAAGAATCCCTTGGTCAACCGAATTGTAAATCTAAATATAAGTAATCTTAGTATTAATATAAGATTTATTCAAACCAATATAAACTCAAATGCATATTTTAGTCCACTCATCATTAATCCTAATTCAAACTAGAGTTTGAATACCATTAGAACCTCAAAAATATTTAATCCAATAAATCCAAATCTGGGTTTGAATGTTCATTCAACCTCATTCATCAATCAATTCAATCCATATATGAGTTTGAATTTTCATTCAACCTCACCCATCAATAAAATCAACCCAAACTTGAATTTGAATGTTCATTCAAATCCATTCATCAACAATCAATATCCAAATCTGAACTTGAGTCTATATTTAAGTTCACAAAATAATCCAAATAAGAATTTGAATGTTCAGTCAAATTCACCAATCAATTAGCAACATCAAAATCTTAACTTGAATATATATTCAATTTCACACATCAATCCAAATATATATTTGAACATTCATTTAAATTTACTATCACCAATCAACATCCAAATCTAAACTTGAATACATATTCAAGTTCATAATAAATCAAAAATATGAATTTGAATGTTTACTCAAATTCACCAATCACTAATCACATCCCAATTTTTTTTAGGTGCAACATCAAATAAATTTTTACGATTTAATTTAAATCCATCCAAAAATGAAATTCCCAAACTAAAAATTCATTCAAAAACCCACATCTGACCTTTAATCCCATTTATTCATTAAACTCCAATATCAATCAAAACAACATTTTGGTTTAATATTAAATCCATTTTGAAATCTAAACTTGAATAAAAACACATTCATAAATTAACCTCCAAATCTAATAAATTCAAATTCAAATTAATTCATTAAAAATCCACCCCAAAATCAATATTCACTTCCACATTCCAACATTAATCCAAGTTCATCCATTAGTTAATCATCCAACACATTCACCACTTCTAATAAAAATAATCAATTCTCACCACACCTTATCCACAAGTGGAAAAATATGAAAGATAAGATCGAAGGTTTAGAAGATGATACGTTTCCTAAATGAAAAAAAAAATTGAATAAATTTTTTTGTATCCATTTGGTATTAACAATATGATGACACCCTTTCCTACAAACTTTGAACTTCATAAGTTTGATAAATAAAAAGGTAAGGGAGATCTTAGGGAACATCTCAAAAAGTTTTATATGGCTTGTACATCACCTATAAAAATGAATATTTATTAAGACTCTTTCCACATAGTCTAAGGGGACATACCCTAGAGTGGTTCCTTCACTTACCTGAAGGATCAATCACTACCGATGAATATTTATCTAAATTATTTGTGTGCCACTTCTGTTGCAATGTTTAATTGGAATCAACCATGGTAGACTTATATGATGCTAAAAAAGGAAATGGTGAAAATTTTACCTCCTTTTTGCAAAGATGGAAATCAGTAGTAAGCCATTTTCCATGTTCTCTACCTAAAAAACAACTCATTATAATATTTACTAAAAAATCTTAATTCAAACTTGGTGCATCAATTACAACTTCATTTCAAACTTGGTGTATCAATTATAACTTCATTTTCCCACATCATTTGATGAAACCATAGAAAAGGGATTTTAAATTGAGATAAATTTAATTTATAAGGATGTCATTGATATTTTCAAACTGAACAATACTTCTTCAAATCACATGGTGTAACCAATGTGGAACAACTTTGGAACACTAAACCTATCAACAATATAACTACTCCAAGTGGCCAACTAAGAAAATAAAATTGTAAGTGTAAAATTACTCCTTTGGGAGAACTTTATGAGGTGGTCTTTCAAAAATGGTTTATTCAAACATGGTTATTTTCCTCACACAAAAATGGTATTGGATTTAGACTACACTTCACATTATTGATCCTTATACTAAATTTGTGGAAGTCTCTTTAGACACTAAAATAATTTTTGTTTATAGTCAATTCAAATATATTTCCTTTATTAACCTATTCCATGATAATTTGTTTTATTTATAGAAATTAAACACCCAAATATTATTCAATGGGACCAACAACCATAAATGCCACTAGATCATTTATAGAATGATGATGCAATATCTAAATTTTTGAGAATTAGAGATCATATCCTAGTAGGGGAACACAAAAATGGATTTTCCATTCAATTGGATGATTTTGTATACTTTGGGGAGATTTTAAATTCACATCAACAACATCAAATAAATATAAAGAAAACATCTAAATTTTTATAATAAACTTCAAATCATGAAGAATTTGAAGGGGAATTCAATCTTCATCCACCTTCTATAAAGTATCACTAAGAATCAACCCTCTTAATTGAAAACACTATTGAGGTTAACATTGGAACAAATAAGTTTTTTTATATTTGTGAAACTTGATACATCATTGGATCAATAAGAATGAACCACTTTCACAATCTTTCTCAAATAATTTTCAAATGTGTTTACATGGTCATAATTCAACATGCCAGGTTTAGATTCATCACTAGTTGTGCACCATCTTGTTGTCCATAAGGATGCTAAACCAGTCAAGCAAAAACTTAGAAAGATTTATGCTAAATTATTATTACTTGTGAAATAATAATTAAAAAATCAAGTGGAGGTTGGTTTCATACATCCTATTGAATACTTTGAATGGATATCTAACATAGTATTAATATCAAAGAAACCAACACAAATCTTAGTTTATATATATCTTATGGACATCAAAAAAGCATGTTTAAAAGATGATTTTCCATTTGAAAACATAGGAATGATCATAGAATCCACCACAAGCCCTGAGATGTTGTACTTGATGGATGGATTTTTGGGTTACAATTAAATTAAAATCACTTTTGACTACCAACACAATAAAACCTTTACAATGCCTTGGGGCACTTTCTATTATAAAATAATGCCTTTCAACCTTATGAACACTAGAGCTACTTATAAAATAATAATGGTGTTCATCTTTCATGACATGCTTCATGGCATCATGTAAGACTATGTAGATGAGATATTGGCTCAATCAAAGATCTGAGTAGAACATCCTGAGGTCATCCATAGAATTTTTGAAAGAATGAGAGAGTACAAGATCCATTTGAATCCAATTAAGTGTGTATTTGAGGTTAATTTATGAAAGTTTTTGGGATTCATAGTATCAAATTGAGGCATTAAGGTTGATCCTTCAAAGGTTAAAAGTATCAAGGACATGTCTCCACATAAAATAATCAAACATATGAATAATTTTCAAGGCAAAGTTCAAGTAATTTGAAGGTTCATCTTGTATCTTGCATACATATGTCACCCCTTTACATTTAGACTTAAGAAGGACACTCTTTTCCATTTGAATGAAGATTGCCAAAAAGTATTTGAAAATCTTAAATTATATCTCTCCAATCCACTAGTCTTAATGCCACCTACCCTAGAAAAACCATTTATTTTGTACATATCAACAATAAAATATGCATTGAGGGAATTGTTGACACAACATAATTATTAGGGGGATGAAAGAGTGGTCTACTACTTGACCAAAATTTTAGTGTCCTACGATCTCAATTACTATCCTATGGAAAAAACATGTCTCATTGTTATTTTTACTTCAAAAAAACATCATCATTACATTCTCAATAATCAATCAAAGATCATTAATAAAACTGATCCATTTAAATATTTATTATCTAAAACAAATCTAAAAATAAGAATGGCTAAGTGGGGCATGTTTCTTAGTGAGTTTGATATTGAGTATGGAAACCAAAAAAATCAAGGGAAATGTACTTGAAGATACTTTGGTAGAATCTCCTATAGTATATCATACACCTCTCACTCTAGATTTTCTAGATGAAGTAATTATGTTTATAGATGAATCTCTAGTCTGATAGTTTTATTTTGATGGTTATTTCACTAATCTTGGATCAGGGGTAGGTATTTACAAGTCACTCATGATGGAGATTTTCCAAAATCATTTTGAATAAATTTTTATTACACAAACAACATAAAAGAGTATTAGGATTTCATATCCGGTCTCAAACTAGCCATACAATGGGGTATTCAACATCTTATCATCTTTGGTGACTCTAAGCTTATCGTTAAACAAGTTCCAGATGAATTTCAAGCCAAAGATGAAAATTTAATCCCTTACAAATGGATGGTGGATAGTCTTAAGTTATGCTTCCAATATATTATTTGAACAAGTGCCTTAGAATAAAAACATATCAACAAATTCAATTGATACAATTGGTTCCCTTTTGGACCTACAAACCAAACATAATAATTTTCTTGTTGATCACTTAATGATCCCTGTATTGTTGGATTATTTTTAATGATCCAAAGCTAGTATAGTTAATATTTAGTTAGTTTTTACTTTGTTTTAAATAATTGTTGGTTCACGAGAAAAGTTGGTTGTATCCCACAACCTATAACCACCCATGAAAAGCCTATAAAGCTTTTCACATGTTTTGTAAATAAATATTGAATGGATACATTATTATATTTTGTTAAATTATTTACTTGTAATGTAATTTGTTCATTATTACCTCTAGTTCCTGGATCCGTTAGTGGTATCAGAGTATGGTTTATGGAGCATGGTGAATTTGGGGTGAAAAGCAAGCAAGGTGAAAGATTCATTCATGTAGAATTTCAAAAATGATATGCCCATCAAATAAAATTTGGTTGGTCTAAAGTTGAAAATTTGAAAAATTATTAAAATATTTAATTTTTCAAATAGTTTTATAGTAAAGTTGAAAGAAATAGGTTCGTGTATTGTTATTGTATGGCCATATAATTGGACAAGCTTTTCATGCTCTTTGGTATTACTTCCAAACTCTTTTTTAAGCATTCCAAATTGAATGTTTAAGCTTTAAAATGTTCCACACTTGTTTTTAAAACCATAAAATCTATCTAAAATCCATTTATATGACCTTTTGAACTTGGAAGTCTCTATGAAATGAGAAGAATGGATCCAAACCTCATTCAATCATTTTGCTAAGTCTTTGGTATGTTTCTAAGCCTTTGAGGATCATTTGTCAATTAAAAAAGCATCTGTGAGGTTTTTAAAAGTCTAGAATTGAGTTGTACAGCCTAAAATTGCTGTTATACAACCTCCATAGCATCCTCCTTCATTAGAAATCAATTTTACATAACTAAATCCTCTCCTGTCAGTCTCAAACATTGCCAAATAGTGAAAGATTCAAACTTGTATAGCATAGAAGGACTTGCTAAAAGTTTTAAAATTCATCAGATCAGCCATGGTGTTGGACAGCTTCTAAATCACACTGGAACATTGAGGAAAGTAATTTTTTTTCAAATTTTTCATATAGTTTGTTAAATATTAGGGTTTGACTAGGTCCCACCTAAAGCTTCAAAGATTTGATATTTACTTGGAGATGATTTTCATGGGAAAAATTAAAAATTACTCATTCAATTAATTTTTTAAAAAAATCGTAGAGCATAAAATCAAGTTTATATAGCAATTTAAATCTTTGTAAACTTGTAAATACTCATAGAGCACTTGGAAAGCCTAGTTTTGTGAATTAGTTTGAAAGGGGGAGGTCAAAGGTTCAAATCTTTATTTTTGGAGGAATATTCTCTTGTAAGAATCTTTTTTGATTCATTTAAAGACATAAGGGTGTAAGTCCTAATTTTTTTGACACTAATTGTATATCTTATCGTCTACAAAAGTGGTCATTTTACCAAGGGATCTTCATAGTTTTTGTCATTCTGGATATATTGGAATGCTCAAATTTCTATTTTGGAGCTTTATTCTATGGTTTTTGCAACAAATGTATTCTAAATGATGTATCAGGGTGCATTTTTAGTCAAAAATGACACCTTCAAAATGCAAGTCCATCATAAGTCCTAGGATCATTTGTAAAATGGAATCTATTTTGAAGGTAAAGGCAAAACCTCGATAACATTCCTTACTTTTCATTTTTTTTGCATCATGGCTAAAATTGTGAGCCTCATTTTTGACATTGGATGCCTAACTCCTAAAAATTATAATAAATGGTCAATGAATATAAAAAACACATTAATTTTCAATGACTTATGGGAATTAGTTGAAAAGCAACCAAGATTGCCCACCGAAGCCACAAAACTTACAAAATTTCATAAATGTGACAAGCGTGCCCTTGATTTATTGAAATTAACTTGTAGTGCTCAAGTTATAATTTACATATAAGCCATCAAATTTGAAGCTTGGAAAGCATGAAAATCTCTAAAGTATTTGTATGATAAACAACCTATTTATACGAAAATTGATCTTCTTATAGAGTTAATCAATACTAAACTCTTTGATGATGAAGATGTTTTAGAATATGTATCATGAATTAAGAATTTGAAATAAAAATATGGCACTACTGGTAGGAAAATTGATGATGAAATGCTCATTTCTATTATTTTGAATGGTCTTAACCCTAGATACAAGAACTTTTTGGAGATGTTACAACTTAGTGATAAGCTTAAAAAAACTACTTTTGATTCCATTTATGAGTTACTCACTCAACATGAGTGCTAATTTATAAAGAAGAAATGTACTAAGGAGGCACACTATTCCAAAACAAGAAATCCATTGTATGATCCCAAAAAAAGACACAAAGATAAATAGAGACACTCTCAAAGGCACACTTCTAGGCATAAGCGTCATTTTAGTTCTTTGAGACATAAGCATTATTTTGGACATAGGAATCATTTAGGCTCTCCTAAGCATAGACATCATTCTAGTTCTCCATAACATGAGCATCACCACAAATATTCACATAGACACAAGCACAAGCACATGCATTTTTCTTCATGTGGATATTCTTCCTCTAGTTATATTGGATGTGAGATAATATGCTATAATTGTGGTGGCATAGGACATCTTTCTACAGAGTGCCCCTCCAAAAGAATGTCCTCTCGACATTAGCAGAAGCTAGAAGAAAACATTATTGGTCACTCTAGTCATTCTTCTACTTCCTCTTTTGGATATTCTTCTACATATTATTATAATGGATGGGATGACTATGAAGTTGCTTGATTCATAGTTTATGATTATATATTTTGAGATGGTGACACACCCATCTTGTGCGAGCTGTTATGCTCAAGATTGGGATTTGATGTAGTGGCATTTTTTGGCTTGTGTACTTTGCTTTATAGATGTAGTATTTCTATGATTTTTGATGTGGAGCATTTTAGTGGTTTATACTTGGTTTATTTTCTACATGGCTTCTCACCTCTCTCTTAATAGGGGGAGAAAGATATTGCATATTGGATTTCAATCAGTCATTGATGATTTGTGATATGAGTCAACATTGTGTTACTAACATTTTTGGTGCTAAACAAATACCTACAAGAGATGTTGGTGATTGTTGGGCATCAGTTTGAGATGTGACATACATGGTACATGGGGGTAGTCACTTATTGGATGAATTATGTATGAGGATTGATGTAGTTGGATAGCACGCGTTCATATTTTACTGTAGTGTAGGGATGATCAGGATGTGGATTAGTCTAGGATGCATAATGTACCAATTGTAGTTATGGTAGAGTTTACTTGGATGACTCACAGTTCTTTGCTTCAATATTTATATACCCCTTTGGATCAAGGGGGAGTTTGTTGGATTATTTTTAATGATCCAAAGTTAGTATAGTTAATATTCAGTTAGTTTTTACTTTGTTTTTTTATTAATTATTGGTTCATAAGAAAAGTTGGTTGTATCTCGTAACCCATAACCACCCATGAAAAGCCTATAAATATTTTCACATGTTTTATAAATAAATATTGAATGAATACATTATTATATTTTGTTAAATTATTTACTTTCAATGTACTTTGTTCATTATTACCTCCCATTCTTGGAGCCATCATGTATACAATATGCTAGATTCATATATGGTTTATGAGGTTGTTGGTACTAATTTCAAATAGCACCAATATATTTATGCATACCTACATGATAAAAAAATTTCATTATACTTAACCCATAATAAAAATAAATCCTTCATCCAAAGAACTTCACATTCCACCATCCTTGGAACACCCTATATTGTAAAATTATGATGGAACTTTGTTAAGGTGTTTGAATTATAAAAAGGCTAACTTAGTAATTAAGGAAGTTAATGATGGAATTTATGGTTCTAAAACAAGTGGCATAATCCTAACCAAAAATATTTTGTGTGTTGGATACTATTAGCCTATAATGGAATTTGATTCCTATAAATATGTTAATCATTGTGTGCCTTGCCAAAAGCACAAAGACCTTATCCATAACCCATCACAAGCTTTACAACCCATAAATACACCTTGAGCATTTTACACATGGGGTTAAACATCATTGGAATAACCAAATCTAATTATTCAAATGGTCATAAACATATAATTATCATTACTTAATACTTTACTAAATGGGTTGAATCTAATCATTAACTTATGTCATCGAGAGTTGAATTTCTAAGTTCATTCTAAACCACATTATATGTTGTTTTTGGATTCCATTTGATAAAAAAAAATCCTTCAATAATAAGGATGTTAAGGTCTATTTCCATTTCTATCACATTAAACACAAGTGGTCCATTCCCAACTACCTGTAAGGTAATGAACAAGCTAAGGCAAAAAACAAAAATATTCAAAATAGTTATCAATGACATTGGCTATGACTCAAACCTACAACTTTATCATAATTTATGGGAATACCATACAAGAATATACACATTCATGGGAGCAACCCAATATTCTCTTATTTATATCACTGATTCAATCTTACCCATTGAATTTGGGCTCCCATCCTTATGCATATCCTTGAAAATCTTAATTTATGGTGAACCCTATCTCATTTCACATTCAAGCGATCTCGATGTCCTTGATGAGAAACACCTTAATGCCTTAAACCATTTAAAATTATGCAAAAAACATATTCACTATATCTAAAATAAGAGGATTAAATCCAAAAAGTTTGAAATTGGAGATCTTGTTCTTAAAAACAACAATGATGATTGAGAAAAGAAAGGGAAGTTTGAACCTAAATGGTTGGATCCATACATAATCATTGTAAAATATGGATTTGGAGCTTAAAAATTAGCTATGGAAGATGTACATGATCTTGATGAACCCATGAACATCATTCACCTCAAATTTTTCTATGCTTACTTAATTATAGTGTTGTTATAAATATGTTATATGTAAATAAAAATAAAAAATGAAAACAAATCCATCCAAAAGTGAAACCCATCCTTATGGAACTTTGGGAAAGTACCACGGTGAAAAATCATTTTTGACAACATGTGTAAATCTATTGTCTATACACACCCTAGTTACTTGGGGTAACCCATCACACTAATCACTTGTATATATATCCATTAGCCATTTACATCTCTTTATTCACTTGAACATATCCCATCTTTTAGTTTGACCATGACATGTTAGTTTGAGGTTTGACATTATGTATTGTATATACCATTATTCATTTTTTGATGACATATTATATATCATATCAATAATACTTATCCACTCATATGAATAATACTCTCTCCATTGATCCATGTCAAAACATATGTTGGGGAATCCAATAACAAACACACTTGTTCTGATCCCACTTGTTAGGATCTTGCTCCTCAGAAAGAGCACAATATGATTACCAAACTTAAGCAATTAAACATGCAAAAATATCCAGAAGTACAAGAAACTAGAATTCACAAATAACACAGAATATGAGAGACAATACACTATCTTGTATTAACATTTGTACAGAAAAGAATACAATAAAGAGCTGCCACACTCTTCCACCTTACAGAGGCTTCCCACACCTCAAGTGTACAGTAATTATTCTTCAAAAACACTCTCCTACCAAAAACGGTCCCAACACACAACTCACACATAGAATTGGTGTTTACCTCTCCAACCAGTCAATAATAACCCTGCCAGTACACCAAGCACTCTAAAGTACTTCAAGTTGATCTCCCATGAACCTGCAACCTGCAATTCAATAGACCATACTCACACATGTAGATCTCCTATGAGCTTGCAACAACCTACAACTCAATGATCTTATAATGGAAGGATCTTCCTTGCCTTCCTTTCTATCTCATTAGTGGAACTAGGAGAAAACACACACTTTGTTCTCTTCACTAGCACACTTTACAATACATGCCAATGGGTCTATAAATAGATCCCAGACTTGAACAATAACTTAGACTCTTAGTTTACTATAATTATCCACATAGCTCAAGACTCGAAATAGCCTTTACATGCAAACACTCCATTCACTAAACTAACTGTTCATGCAACAAATAGTTTTGGAACACACAGGCGACTGACGCCGATCCCTGCTTGCCTAGTGCTACCGACGTCGACTGACTCCCTGCCGACTCCGGTTGCCTTCTGCACTGATCATGACCGACATGGGTCATGCTACCGATGTCGGTGCTTCTAGGTCTTCAGCAACCTCCTTTTCTTTGTCTATAACAAGTTGAAGCTTTTAGCTCCATAACCTAACAATCTCCCACTTGGAGATAAATAGCTGTAACTGTACCTATACCTATACATCATCTAGTTTGTTTCCTTGGTTCTATATCCCTCTTCAAGATCACTCTTGAAGACCAACCACCACACACCCAGTGGTGCAACACCTATCATCCAAATCACCTACCACATCCACATCTACAAACCATGTAGAAAATAACTTGAACCTGCATAGCATGTGCAACTGCTGCTGGTCCCTCTAAGAATCCATTGAACTGCCCTCTAATGCTTCTTTCCTAGATTGGCTCCTAACTTTCTAACAACTCCCACTGCTTGGGAAAACTCAGGTCTAGTACATACCATGCACTTAACCTCATTATGTGAATCAAGACACTATTCTGTGAATTGTCTAACCATCAACATGCTAACCGGTCTCACACAATCATCCTAAAACAAAGTCAACCTGTGACCTTCCATGTCCCTAGAACACACTCATGCCAAAGAATCTTGCTGCTCCCAGATTGCTCATGACACACCTCTAAACTAGCTTTACCTTTAGTTCAACAACTCCCTGTATATGTAACCCTGTAACAAGCACATCATACAATAATAAGATAATGTAGCTAATACTATCCAACCTGGTAAAGAGAAACACAATGATCAAACCTCCATTGCCCTGCAACTTATACAAGACCATATACCCTGGCCTACCATCTCACGTATCCATTTCTGCTCTTCTTCATCCTAAACATCCATTCGTCTCTCAGTCCTTTCTTCCAGCTGGCAACTCCACCCAAAACTCCCGTTTAGTTCTCTTCCAAGGAATCACATCCTACATCCATGCCAAGCTCCCATTATTTCCTGGATCTACCTATTTTGCTTCTTTAACAACTTCCTGGTTCTTTACCATAAGTGAGCAACAAGTAGTGTAAAGAAGGAAAATGATGAATTTGAGGCTTACATACCCTTTAAGTCCTCCATATGGGTGCTTGAGACTCCTTGACAGCTTTTTATCCACCCAAAATTCATCTCAGTGACCGATGCCAGTCACATCTCAGTCTGCAACTGATCGATGTCAGTTTCCTATGACTACCTCATCATCGACATCAGTTCCCCCTAACCAACACTGGTGTTTATCTACCCTGAGTCACTGACATCGGGCTGTACATAACTGATGTCGGTCCTTGTCTGGATGCCGATGCTAGTTTTATAGCCGACGTCGGTCTCTGTGTTTTGCTTATGAGAACTGACTTTTTCCTGTGAGCTCCTTTTAGATCAAACCCTTGTCCAAATCACCCTTGCTCTAATTAGAATTCTTCTACCCCTTATGCTAAACTCTGTCCGTCACCTTCTCCTTGAAAACCAAGGCTTTCTTGTTCTTATCACTAACATCGGATTCCTCAAGAAACGTCACCTTCTTCTTCTGCATACAAAAACCTTGATCTATGCTCTTCAAATCTGAAAGCATACCCTTTGACTCAAGAACATGCATCTCCTTCTTATTCATGTGACCAAGCCTATTAAGCCACATCTTTGAATCTATAACTAAAGTAGATAACTCAGAAAGAGAATCAGTAATACAAGTAGATAGATAAAGCGTACCTACTTTCTTACCTCTTGCTACAACAAGTGCACCCTTGATAACCTTCCAAGAGTCTATTATGAGAGTTATTGTGCAACCCTCATCACCCAAACTTCTTACAAAATTCAAATTCCACTCTAGAACTGGGACATACATGACCTCCTTCAACACCCATGTGTTACCTGTCTGCAATTTCAGCTTCAC
The DNA here is from genome assembly GCA_037957365.1 of Torreya grandis. NCBI lineage: Eukaryota > Viridiplantae > Streptophyta > Pinopsida > Cupressales > Taxaceae > Torreya > Torreya grandis. The sequence goes on from JARHVA010001856.1 coordinate 1,147,595, forward strand.
TTTCCCTTTGCCAACCATCTGACAAGGCTTACCATCCCATACACAAATTTCTCCAAAGTCTCCCTGGACATACTCATGAAAAAATTCCCTATTTGGGGATGCATGAAAAGAGGCACCAAAATCTAAAACCCAAGATTCTACTTTATCTAAAGAACATACCAGAGCATCCTGTGCAACATAATCCACAACATCTGCTTCTTCTTCATGTCCTTCATGCTGATATGCTACCAACCAACAATCTTTCTTTTCCTGCTCTTTCTTTCCATATTTTCAGTAGGTTATTCTGCCATACCTGGACTTGGACCTCCTACCATTAAACTTCTCCATTTGTAGCTTACTGTCTTCTACCATTGCTCTACTCCCACTCAAATAGAAAGCCCTGTGAGTAATGTATAATCAACACACACTAACCAGATCTAATCCAACCTATTAGTATCCCAACCAAAAACTCTGATACCAGTTGTCGAGGAATCCAAAAACAAACACACTTGTTCTGATCCCACTTGTTAGGATCTTGCTCCTCAAAAAGAGCACAATATGATTACCAAACTTAAGCAATTAAACATGCAGAAATATCTAGAAGTATAAGTAACTAGAATTCAAAAATAACACAGAATATGAGAGACAATACACTATCTTGTATTAACATTTGTACAGAAAAGAATACAATAAAGAGCTGCCACACTCTTCCACCTTACAAAGGCTTCCCACACCTCAAGTGTACAGTAATTCTTCTTCAAAAACACTCTCCTACCAAAAATGGTCCCAACACACAACTCACACACAAAATTGGTGTTCACCTCTCCAACCAGTCAGTAATAACCCTGCCAGTACACCAAGCACTCTAAAGTACTTCAAGTTGATCTCCCATGAACCTGCAACCTACAATTCAATAGACCATACTCACACATGTAGATCTCTTATGAGCTTGTAACAACCTGCAACTCAATGATCTTACAATGGAAGGATCTTCCTTACCTTCCTTTCTAGCTCATTAGTGGAACTAGGAGAAAACACACACTTTATTCTCTTCACTAACACACTTTACAATACATGCCAATGGGTCTATAAATAGATCCCAGACTTGAACAATAACTTAGACTCTTAGTTTACTATAATTATCCACGTAGCTCAAGACTTGAAATAGCTTTTACATGCAAACACTCCATTCACTAAACTAACTGTTCGTGCAACGAACAGTTCTGGAACACATAGGCGATCGACGCTGGTCCCTGCTTGCCTGGTGCTGTCGATGTTGGCTGACTCCCTGCCGACGCTGGTTGCCTTCTGCACTAATCATGACCGACGTCAGTCATGCTGTCGACGCCGGTGCTTCTGGGTCTTTAGCAACCTCCTTTTCTTTGTCTACAACAAGTTGAAGCTTTTAGCTCCACAACCTAACAACATATCTTACATCTCTCCACCTATCATCCAATCATTTTTGACACCCTTAACCATTGGTGTGTTTAGGGATATGTGTGGCTGACTTGTGGCTTACATATCTCTTTTAGTTACTTGTTACATTTCTCTATGTTCTTAGATAAATTGGCATATGGAATAACCTTGGCTAAGTAGACTATATATAAGAGGTAGTGATTAGTATTTATTCATTATGTTAAGTATTCTATTATTAGTGCATTGATGTGGAGGTTTGCCCCTCAAAATGGCTTTGCTATATTATCCAATATTCTATTCTACTATCAATTATCTCTATGTGATCTCTCATATTTGCTTATTGTGCACAATATAAAATCATTCTATGTGAATATCTAAGTAATTTCATTACAAGTGGTATTAGAGCTTCAATTTAGATAAGTTTCCTGCAACATTTTTTTTAGATCTGGCAATGCATGGCTTCTGGGAGCGGTGGGAGAAAAAAAACATAACTTGCAATCTAGGAAGAATTATTTTTTTTCATCAGTGAAATATTTCTCAAAATGATTTTTTGAAAATAAATATTAAAAAAAAGTCTAGGAATTTTTTTCCCCTTGCATAATTATAGTTTTGTCTCAATGAGATGATCACAATGGTATATTCCATTGGTACACTTTTTTGGTACCAAAATTTTTACCCTAGTGCACAAAGGTAGTCATTAGATTCATCTTGATAAGGTGATTGCAATGGTACCATTTCCTATTACACTTTTTTGGGGTCAAAACCCTCCTAGGGTTTGTATATGGTAAGTTTGAGTACTCAAAGAAGAAAAGGGGGGCAAAAAACTCCTAAGACTCTTGTTAATGACATAAAATCTAGAACTTCAAATCTAGAAATTTCTCAGTGTCAAGTAGACATAAAGAACTTGGTGAAGCATGATGGATTTACAGTCTAAGCTAATGTTTTAGGGATGAATGAAGAGATTAATGGGGTTCACAATGAATTATAGCATATCACTACATAATTAGCTATCCTTACATCTTAGTTTTAGCTCAACAACCCTCTACTTCAGCATTTAAATCCTCCTCTCAACAACTCCCATGTTGATATGAAACTGATGTTGCCAAAAGTGAACATGCATAAGTTCAATGGTAAGGATCCTCTCACTTGGATTACCCAAATTAATAATTTATTTGAGCTACATTAAATCCTTGGTTCTTAGAGGTTGATAGTGGCATCCCTATTTTTGAAACCTGAGCAATTCATTTGGTATCATTGTTTATGTGCTCAAAAGAAAAAGAATGGTTCTCTTATTACATGGACTATTTTCACTGAGGAATTATCAGCTCATTATAAGAATAATGTCTCTTAAAAATATTTTAGCCAATTATCCAAGCTGTGACAAACATGAACTATGAAGGATTATATTCATTAGTTTCAGAATCTCTCTTTATGGGTGGAAGATATCACTAAGGAAAAATTGACTAATCTATTTTTAGGTGGCCTGAACGATAACATCCAATTCAAGGTTCAAATGTTTAACCCAACATTTGTATCAGAAGCTATCCCTAAGGCACACATGATAGAAGAAAAAGAGATGGTCAAAGGAAAACTTTCACTAGTGGTCATGATCGTAACTTTCTAGCACCATCATTTCCACATCCCACTCAATTAACACAATGAAAAATTGAGGAGAAGTGAGCCAAAAGGTTGTGTTATGGTTGTGACAACAAATAGAGTAAAGACCATCATTGTGCTGAAAAGAAGCTATTTTACATTGAAGGTGCCAATGATGATGAAGATGATGAAAAATTACATGATGAGGATGCAAAAGTTTTTGAGGAGGAATTTGAAGACTCTAAGCTTAATATTTCATGTCATGCCATTTCAGGTATTCATACTCCCCAAACTCTTAAGGTGATGGGTTTCCTTAAGAAATAGAAGGTCATTATCTTGATTGATTCTGGGAGCACACACAACTTCATCCATAGTAAGTTGGCTGCTCATTTGAAATGTTTCATTTATCCAGCTCTAGAATTTTAGGTTATGATTGCAGATGGTGGTACTATCAGTTATTCAAGAAAATGTCATAATATTAAGTTGGCCATGGGAGACTACTTATTGGATTATCTTATGTTTGTTATTCCCATGGGTAGAGCTAATATTGTTCTAGGAGTCTAGTGGCTCACCACTTTAGGCACTATTGAGATGAATTTTCAATAATTATTCATGCTTTTTTCATTCTAAAGATATGGCATTTGAGCTAAGGGGATTAAAGGCTAAATCTCCACAACTTATTAGCTCTCATAAAATGATAAAGATTCTTTGTAAGGGTGCTAAGGAATTTGTAGCTTGCTTATTTTCTTTGGAAGCAAAGCCAACTCATCCATCTCCTCCTTTTGATCTACAATAAATAATTGATGCTCATTCTATTATTTTTGGAGACATGCTAAAAGGACTTCCATCTAGCCACATGCATGATCATGATATCACACTTATTCCTAATAGTGCACCACCCAACATCAAGTTATACAGGTATCCCTATGCCCAAAAAAGTGAAATTTAAAATATGGTACAAGAGATGTTGGATGTAGGAATCATTTCCCATAGCTAAAGTGAATACTCTTCACCAGTTGTCATGGTGAGAAAGAAAGATGACACCTAAAGGATATGCCCTAACAACAAAGAACTCAATAAGTACACTATCAAATATAAGTTTTTGATTCCTATCATTAATGATTTGCTAGATGAATTGAATGGTGCTCTTTATTTTACCAAGTTAGATCTGCATTCTAGGTATCACCAAATCTAGATCTGTGATGAAGACATACCCAAAACCACTTTCAAGACTCATGAGGGCCATTATGAGTTTTTGGTTATGCCTTTTGGTCTAACAAATGCACCATCTACTTTTTAGAGTTTATGAATAATGTTTTAAAGCCATTTTTGATGAAATTTGTTTTGGTATTATTTGATGATATGCTCATTTATATTAAAAATTGGGAAGACCATTTGCAACATGTGAAACAAGTACTCTCCATTTTGGAGCAAAATCAATTGTATGTCAAAACTTCAAAATGTACTTTTGGGGCTAGTGAGGTTGAATATTTGGGTCATTTGGTGTCTTATGAAGGAGTGAAAGTGGATCCTAAAAAAATCCAAGCAATGGTGGATTGGCCAATTTCTAAGATGCTCAAACAACTCTAGGTATTTTTGGGGCTTACTGGTTACTTTCATAGGTTTGTCAAAAATTATGGTAGTATTACATCCACACTCAGCTCTTTGTTAAAGAAAGACTCCTTTTAGTGGACTGATATAGCTACCTAGGTATTTGAACAATTGAAATTGGCTATGTGCACTACTTCAGTATTGGCCACTCCTAATTTTTTAAAGACTTTTGTGGTTAAATGTGATGCATCTGGGTATGGTATGGGTGTTGTACTCATGCAAGAAGGTAGACCACTTGCATTTGAAATTTATCAACTAAAGGGTAAAAATCAGCACAAGCCCATCTATGAGAAGGAAATGGTGGCCATTTTGCATGCAATCAAAGAATGGAGACCTTATTTTATGGGTCATCACTTTTAGGTAAAGATTGATCATGATAGTCTCAAATATTTTTTAGAACAAAGGTTGTCATCTGAAGAACAATATAAATGGGTAACTAAGATGTTAGGCTATGATTTTGAAATAGTCTAAAAAAAGGCAAGGACAATGTGGTGGCAAATGCACTATCTAGAAAAGATGAATCAATTGAGGCATTACTATGTGAAATAACCATTTTGTAGGTAGATTGGCTAGAGGAAGCATGATCAAAATGGGAACATGATATTTCTACCCATGATTTGATTCAAAATATTCAGCAAGGTTAGGTGGATTTGAAAAATTCACATGGAAAGGTAATGCATTATGGTATAAAGATAGATTGTACCTATGTAAGAATTCTCTTCTTAAACAAAAAATACTTCAATAACTTCATGCAAATCCAATTGGGGGTCATTTAGGATTTTTGAAAGCCTATTACAGAATCAAGCAAGATTTTTTTTGGGAAGGTTTCAAGGGGGATATCTAGAAATATGTGGCTGAATGTATGATATATCAACAAAACAAAGGTGAAACCATCAAAACCCTAGGTCTTTTACAATGTTTATCCATCCCTAGCTAGTATTAAGAAGAGGTATCTATGGATTTCATTACAAGGTTACCAAGATCTGATGGTAAAAATGTTATCATGGTTGTTATAGATTGTCTCAGTAAGTATGCTCATTTTTGTTCATTATCCCAACCATTTGTTGATAGTTTAGTAGTTGTTTGTTTTCTCAATACAATTTAGAAACTGCATGGGAGCCCTAAGATCATTTTTAGTGATAGAGATCCCATTTTTAATAGTAATTTTGGGCTGAGTTATTTACATGTTTGGGCACCCAATTATCTCATAATTCATCATATCATCCTCAATCTAATGAATAAACTAAGGTAGTCAACAAATGTCTTAAATAATATCTCTATTGTTTTGTTTTTGATAAATAGGATAAATGGGTTCATTGGCTACCACTTGCTGAACGGTGGTATAATACTTGTATGCATAGTTCTTCCAAAATGTCTCCTTTTATGGAACTATATAGATACCACCCTCCATCCATCACTTAAACCTTGAAGGTCCATCCTAAGGTTCATGTAGTCGAAGAACATATTCACCATCAATAGGAGGTCCTTGCAAGTTTATGTGAAAATTTAGCTATGGCCCAGAATCACATGAAGCAATAGGTAGATCAACACAGAAGTGAGAGGTATTTTGACATTGGTGATTGGGTTATTGTTCACTTGTACCCATATAAATAGATGTCATTAAAGAAAAAAATGGATAACAAGCTATCCCTTAAGTATTATGGGCCTTATCAGATCTTGCAAAAAATTTACAGTGTGGCCTATAAGTTAGAGTTTCCTTCATCCACTCACATACATCCATTATTTCATATATCATGCCTGAAGAAATTCATTGGACATAGAGTTACCATTAAAATATAATTACTAGAATTGGATGAAGAAAGTAGAGTTGTTCTTGATCTTGAGGTGATCGTTCAAAGGTGCACTAAGCAACTACATTCTAGAGCAATTACAAAGTACCTGATCAAATGGAATAATCTACCATGTGAAGATGCCACTTGGGAGGATGAACCATTTGTGCAACAATATCTAGAGTTGCCAAAACATTAAGGACAATGTTATTTAGAAGGGGAGGGGCTTGTTACACCCTTAACCATTGGTGTGTCTAGGGAGATGTGTGGCTAACTTGTGGCTTACATACCTCTTTTATTTACTTATTACATTTCTCTATGTTCTTAGATAGGTTAGCCTATGGAATAACCTTGGCTAAGTAGACTATATATAGGAGGTAGTGGTTAGTATTTATTCATTATGTTAAGTATTATGCTATGAGTGCATTGATGTGGAGGTTACCCCCTCAAAGTGGATTTTCTATATTATCTAGTATTCTATTCTACTATCAATTATCTTTGTGTGATCTCTCATATTTGCTTATTCTGTGCAATATAAAATCATTTTATGTGAATATATAAGTAGTTTCATTACATCATTCTTTAAACACTCATTTATTAGGGAGGAAATCCATCATATCCTCACATTTCAATTATATCACATCATCACTTTTTCATCCATTCCTATAGTTGGAGACCTACATCTAGTATGATGTTCCCACCATAATTTATCCATGGCAAACTATGTAGGAAACAATTAGAGACGTGTTTTATGTAGGGTCAACTTGACCCCCAGTACCATCATCCAATCATATAAAAAATGAATAATTTTAACATGATTTCCATCCCCATCCAAAGATTTTTTTTTCCTAGCATCCCTTCCAGGTATTTCCTCATCAGAATTTCAACATTGCTATGGATCTTGATTACCAAAGGTTCAACTTTAGCTTAGGTCATCGACAAAATCATTTTATTAATTTTTGTGTTTAGTTTTTTTATTACTTAAGTCATTTTCCTTCTTGTGTTTTTTCATTACCATTTATTAACTTTTCTGAGTTTAGTCATTTACTTGCCTATTCATTTATTTATATTTTGTTTATACTTTTCATTTTTATGTATTGTGTTACTTATGCAATATTGTTTCATTCCATATTTGTATTACTTATAGGGTTTTTATTATTACAAACATTTTATTTTCTTTGCTATTACTTCTAGAGTCAAGATCATTATGTGTATTACAAACAATGTGATTATGGTCTCCTATATCATGATGTACTAAGTATTGTACAAATGAATCTACCAATCCTTGCGTGTATCAGACAATTATAATCATGGTCTTTCCATACCATTGGTGAATTTTTTCTTATGATATATCAAATAAAATTTATTCATCTCTTAATTAGTTATTAATGTTAGAAATCCAAAAAATTAAATAAACAAAGGTAGATATCTAAATCATCTATACACACATTGTTTCATTCGATATATAAACATAATACATGTTGAAAGGATTAACACATGCTCAAACATATCCAAATTAGGAAACAAATTATATATACAAGGTATTTACATCATATAACATACAAATGAACTTATAACATCCATAAACCATAACATATCCATAACACAAATCCAAGGCCAAAAAGAATCATGTGTGTGTGTATCAAATGTGTTAAAGTACATCAATATAATGATACTTCTAAAAATGTGTATACATCATCATGTCATGTATCTAATTCTCTCATTACACCTTAAATGGGACATCTTTATATGGGCTCAGATCATACCACTATGGTGTAATCCTTAGAGGACCCATAACATGATGACATGTATGTACCATAGTTCTCTCTAAATTCATAGTTTGTCCTATCCTCATAAATGTTTTCCACCTCAAAGAGTGATCTCTAAAAGATAGTGCTCACTACCCCAGTTACACCACCTACTCATATAGACTCTTATAGTAGGTATCATACATCATGGATATCATCACACTATCTAATTCCTATGATTGAATAGGTATTGTAAGTATCTTCTTCACCTCTGCAAGCTCTACTTGTAGTGCATCTCTTTCTCTCTCTTATAGTCCTATACCTCTATGCCAAACCTACACAATCTAGGGTATTAGTAGATACATTCTATGTAATTATCCCTCTATCTCAACCATATCCCTTAGTCATCATCTTTTCAACCTCTACCTATAGCCTATCTACCTCAACCTATAATCTACTAATCTCTATCGATTTCATTTTAACCTATTTATCTCTACCACCTCTATCTCCATGTAAGCCTATTATCTTAATATTCCAAGCTTTAATCTTCTCATGTAGCATGGAAATCAAAACCTCATCCTATTATGACCTAACCAACCATGATGGCCCTACTCTATCTATGTCCTCTATATGTGCCTCTAGTGTGAACATCATATATTTATTCCCTTTATTTACATCTGTTTATCCATCACTATCAATAATAACCAATGGAATCTCTCCTCCTCATCCATATCCCTTAGAATATCCCATATCTATATCATGCATATGATCTCCTCTGGCCTCTCCTATCTTTATGACCTACATCTACTCCACATCACTATCTCCTCTTCCACCACCCTATGCTAGAGCAACTCTCATAATCATTGATCATAACCCTATAATCCATGGGTGTTCCATAAATGCAACATGTAATCTATGCCTCCATGTAATAGGTGGCACATGTGGCTCTATTGGCCTCAATGGTATTTTTTGATACTAACATGCCACATAATCATCTATCATGCCTACATCTAACACATCCCTCCTAAAGTGGAAATTCATTATCTATACTTATTCCCAACTCTACATTGTAACCCTAGAGTCAATCCCTTCACCTCAATTTTATCTCTCTTTTAATTCTTGAGTAAATATGTGATAACCTATTGGGATACCATGTCTGATGCCAAACTATATCATCAACCTATCAAGTCTATAACACTCAATGATGTACACATGATAACCCATAATATAAAACTAGGTCATCACATAATCTAAGTGTCTAACATCCTATCTCTAGTGTGTATCATCCTATTTGTATGGAATTTATGTCACTTGATCAAATCATTGTTCATCTATTACCCTCATGTAGAAATCAACATCTCCCAAAGGTGTCCTTTATACCCCTATAATCACATACCACCCATATGAAAATGCATCCTTTGTCATCCTATAGGGTGATCAATCACTAAGTGCTTCTATTACCATACCTATAACAATGTTGATGAACCAACTAACACCCCACCTATATACACCACATGGTGTAAATCCATATATAAATGTGTAAGTATACATGGACCATAATAAAATTATGTTTCACTCTAAAACATATCTCCAATAAAATCTAATATTCCAACTAGAAATAATCTCCTTCTCTTGTTAGGTATCACAATTCCATTTAAAACAACCATCAATAAAATTATCAATGCATCTGTATCCAAACTCATGTAATGATCAACATCAATCCCACCTCTCACCATTGGAATCAAGTCCTCAAAAAAACCATGTATAGTGTCACTACCTATGTACCCTCACTCCAATAAACCTATGTTCCTCATATGTGAATCCTTAAAATCCTCCATATGTCCTCTAACATAACTATCATCTCACCCATCGATAGGTGAAATGTGTTGGTCTCACTATGCCAACACTCCATTAATGCAGTCAGGTAGGCCCTATCCACCCATATCTTTAGCATCTTAACTATATATGATATCCCCTTCATCTATAGTACCCCAACCTCATAATCATTAAATATCTACATCATTTCAAGGCTATCAAACACCTCTCTCATGTTCATAGGATCATAAATATCTCATGCACACAATCAAATGAGAACTATGTTAGTTATATTAATCTACATACTCATCTTACAATCCCACATCTACTTATCTCTAATCATTTCATATCATGCCAATTTTTATTTTATCTCTTCAAATAATTTCACTAATATATATGATGATTTCACTATTGTTTTCAATGATTTCACCAATAAATGATGCTTTCACCATTTTCAATGCTGATTTTGTTATTATTTTAAATGATTTACCCACTATTCAATGATTTTTCCAATATTTATGACAATCTTGTTATTTTCAATGCCGATTTCACTATTATTTTAAATGATTTCACTAAAGTTTTCAAAAATTTCATCATATCATTTTATGAATTCATTGAACCTAACATAAACCCTATTTTTTATGATTTCATTATTTAACTCAATCATTTTTGTCATCTTTGCTTGGCATTACATGCTAAAACAAGCTAAACACAAAAGTAAAGAATGTTACTTACCACATAATTTATCCCCTTGGCCTTTCCTAAACTCACACATTCTTGCTTCAATGCCTATTCACTTGAATCCAATCCTTTTTCTCATCGTAACCCATAAAAAATATAACAATTCAAATCTCTAAAAAATTCAAGATTTCAAATGAAATTGCACAAATGAATTTCAAACCATGTAAAACCCCTATATATTTCCTCCTACCATTTCATTTTTACCCTCCCATTTCCCATTTTAAACCTTTATCATCAAAACTATTTATATTCATTTAATCAAAATGATATATATCCTAATTAAATACTTGCAACTATCAATTCTGTAACTTTTATCACACATTAGATAAAATAAAATTTTCATGTTACATTCTACAGCTTAAAATATTTAGGATATATCATTCCCACATCCACTCTTACGAACCCTAATTCTTTAAATACCATCCAAGCATGTAGCCTACAAATAAAAAAGATTACTTTTGAATGATATTTCTTTAATTTTTACTAGTTAGGGGCAAATCATTTTATATGAACTCCTTACAATGTTACAATAATTTGTATTAAGACAAGTATCTCCATTTGCATCTATTCATTTATCTTACATTAAATCATTTCAAGCTTTAATCCATTTTATTTCATCAACACTCAAGGGGGTATCATCACATACATTTATAATTACCTAAGATAACTTTCTTCTCCACAATCATCAATGCTCTACTTTGTTTTCTACTCTTCAAAATGGCATTTCTTCACGACACCATTTCAAAGAGGGGGAAATGCCGACACCTAAATTTCATCATTTAGTGTCAAAATCAACTTTGACATGTTAACTCTTTACCATCTCCAATTCAAATTCATAATAACATCATTTCCCTCCACTTTTAAAATAATTGATTAATTCATAATTAATTAAATCATGCACACCTATTTTCCTCCAAAATCTAGATTTTATACCTCATCTAGACATCCTCCACATTTATCTCAACCAAATGTTGACTCATCCAACTACCTTCCTCAACTTCCCAAACCACCTCATGAGTCATCTCATAAAATTTGGACTAACTTGTGAGTCATCCATTAACTTATAAAATGTCTTGACCCATTCATGTTGAGTCACTCAACTACCAATAAACTCTCCCCCTTCTTCTCAACACATGAGAATTATTCATCATCCATTGGGATGAGGAATCAAATACAACCAATGATTATTTTAACAATTTAAAAAATTAAGAGTTTTTTAAACTACTCATCTCATCACCTTCAAACATATAAATTGACATGTAATTCTTCACTCAAATCATCCGCCTTCAAACTATCTAAACTATATTAGATTATCTTTACTAATCCATTGAGATAAATGTCATTTACAACCACATGTTACCAAATTCCCCTTTTTAAGAGAATATTTGAAAAAAATCATCAAGCACGAAAGATAAAATCTACCATTGATCACATAATGTAGAAGGTGATGAGAATTCATTTCATATGTTTTAAGTATTTCATTAGTTAGCTTTCTTTTATTGTTGTTTCTTTATCAATAAGTTAGTGTACAATTTAGGAAGAATTGCATTGAATTTTGTCTTTTTAGTTCACATTATAAATTTCATACTATACAATGGGGAAAAGTGCACTTTGTATTAACTCGAATAGATTTACAATAAAAAAAATTAACATGCCACTAGGTTTGCTCAAAAACTACACAGGTAAATTACAAAACCATAAGGCAAGGTTCACTCAAAGGAAATAAATCAACCACTGAATATGGATTATAGATTCAATTGTAATGTTTCACTCTAACTAGACCAAGTTTATCTATGTAAAAATAAAAATTGATGATTTAAATGGAATGAACAATGTTCATGCCCCCATCATGAGCATAGGTTTGATTATGTAGTTTGGCTTAATGTAGAATATACTACATGATTGAAAGAGAATGCATAATGTCCACATCCCCATCCTGACCATAGATATGATAAGTATGAATTATAATGAAAACAATTTTCTATTAAATTGTAAAATATGTTATTTGTGCATGTGAATTAGTATCATGCCCCTTACATATGTACTAATTGATATATAGTGTTATGCATGTATATGCTAAGTTTAAGAACTTGTATCTAAACATTTATATCTATGTGAAAGCCTAATTTTTTTCCTATAAACTAATGTACATATTACCATGCATATACACCCAAGTGTGTATGAATATGTTCTTAAGTGTATATAAATTGAATGCATATGCATGGAATATACCCCTCTCCTCTATATCAATGTGACATTATCTATTATTTATCTAAATGTATTAGATATTTTTAATGCTTTTAACTTTTCTAATTATTTGATTTTTAATTTTTTTTTGGAATATATAAAATTATGTATAACATCGACATAAATTAATGATGTCCATAAGGTTCCTCACAATATTTCATTTAACTTTAGTTAACTAATAGGCTCATGCACCTTCATTCTTTGTAACCATAATTAGGACTAACTAGTTTAACTTAAGTTTTATTTTATTATCTTTATTAACATTGGTGTTATTTTGATTATATTTTAGTAAAAGGTATCCAATTTGAAATTCAAAGTTTAAAACTTTCTTTCCATATGTTCTCTTATTAAAATATTGGTATAAGTTAAGATTTTCAATAACATGTATGTTTTTTTCATCTAGTGTTTCTAATTCATGTAATCACTTCTCTTGATGTTCATTATATTTGATTATGTATTTCACAGAAACATTAAAATAAGGTATATCCAATTCTAAAGGTAATTCTACTTTCATTACATAAAATAAATTTTAAGATGTAGCCTTGGTGTGTAGACACTTCTGAGATACATAAATAATTTTATTGTGCCAATATACACCATTCTTAGTGATTATTTTATTAAATATATTTGTAGTTTAATTTGTTATTTCTACTTGTTTTCTTCCTTATGGATAATATGGTGTATAAAAATATGATGTAACTTATAATTAGAATAAAATACCTTAACTATTTTATTCTTGAATGAGGACCCATTATATATGAAAATGGTTAATTGTAGTCCAAATATTGATATGATATTCATCATTAGGAATTTACATACATATTCACTTGTATTTGAGGATAATAGTATGAATTATTTTAATTTTAATAAGTATTACATAGTTTTAAGGATAATGTTTTGACCATCTAATGGTTCTAGATTTATATTTATGATCAATTTAAATCCCCAAAGGGAGATCAACCATGGTGAAATAATAGGTTGTAATTATTGTGAATGAGAATGATTTAGATTATTATGATTCTAACATTGAAGATTTAACTTAGCATGCTCTGTAAATTCTTGTTCCATTCTAGGAAAATATTACTTTTGTCTTATAAGTTTATAAGACATTGATTTTAAGATGTAGGAACATCCTAGGGTTCCTGCAATCTTACATCAACTAAAAAAAAGTGTCATGTGTCTTTTTAGTTTTTTTTTGGCATCTTCTATGTGATATTTTTTACCTCTTATAATGTTATTTTAAAAGTATTCCTTTATCATGGAAAGCACATATGTCTTTTAATTATTTTTGTTAGTCTATAGGGATTGTGTAGTCACATAAACTCATCAAAAATGGTTCTTAAACTATGGTAAGAATTTGTTGGTGAAATTATATGAGGTCATAAAATATGAAATTTAAAACATATATAACAATTTTTAGACCATTTGTAGCTACCATGGAAACTTACCAACTGTTAAACTATAAATATGTTTCCTTACTTGTGGTAATGTTGCTAAAGGAATTAGATGAAAAAACTTGGTGAGAACATGGAAACTGACATTTATAATGTCTATACCAATTTTTAAACCATTTGGAACTACCATGGAAATATAAAAATTATTACACTATCATGATTTTTCCTTACTTATGGTAATTATGTGCAAGTAATTGGATGTTAAAACTTGTTGAGATCATACAACTTAACAATTTCAACCTCTGCACAAAATTTTAGATCATTTGGAGTCATCACAAAGGCATACTAATTATTATAATAGTAGGAGGTTTCCTTACCTATGGTAATGTTAAAAATGGAACTAGATGATAAAATTTCATGGGTTCATAGAATATGAATCCTACAATATATGTAAAACATTTTTGATCATTTGGAGTTAACATAGAAATTTTTTGGTTGTTTCTTTTAGGTTATGCCTATGTCATTAGGTATAAGGTTCATGACATTTGAAAATACCTAAGTTATGATTTAGATCACCAATTTTTATTTTCAATATTAATTTTATTCTAAAATATGTTTTCCAAATTTCAGCTCATTTGGATAAGTGGCACCAATGTTATGAGAGTTTTTGTAAACTATCATTCTACCATAAGATGTATATGTCTAGTCTACAAAAGGATCATGATTGTGTGAAATATTTGTAGTAATATTTGAGTTAAAAAATTTATATAAGTTAAATTAAATTTACCCTATAATGTGTGTTTCAAATTTAATATCAATTGGATAAGTGGATAAAAATTTATGACAAGTTTTATGATTGTCACTCAGCCAAAAAATGCATATGTGTATCCCGATAGTTCACTACCTTATGGTAGAGTTTAGTTAATAATAAGGTAACCAAATTTAATGGGTTTATATTAAATGTATTTATATTTATATTTTTAAAATTTTATATCATTTTTGTTTATATATTTAAAGTTATGGAGGTTTTAATAACTGACATTCTTCCTAGAAATGTCATCGATAGTCTACATTAAGTAACAAGGTTATTCATTACTTAAGGCAACTTGAAATAATGTATGTTAAGAATTAGATGATTAAATTTACATGGGTGATGTAAAATTTATTATATTATCTATGGTTAAAATTTCATATCAATTGGATTAACTAATTTGATGTTATGGTGGTTTTTCTGTCATTTAACTTGAAATGTCCCATGGCAGTTTTTGACAGTTAGGTGTGGGCTTTTTAAAATGAAGGGCACCTAGCTATTTTAAATTATGTGAAGGTAATGGAATATTAATATACAACCTATGAATTTTTGTATGTTAATTGTTATATATTATGGATATAAAGGAGGTTTTTTAGGGAGAGAGAAGACAAGTTAATGAAGGAGCAGAACTCTCCAAGAGTAGAACATAGAGTTGTATCAGTTCAAGAAGAATTATTTGAGAATATAGAAATATTTAATATATTGAAATAAGATTTTATATACATGTGTGTGTGTTTTTTTGAGAGTATTATTTATATTTCACTATGTGAAATGCATTAATATAATATTTATTTTATGATAGTCAATTGTTTGACAAAATCTACATGTGTGTCTATGAATGTTGAAACCCCTACAACATAGGAGATAAAGGTAGACCTTAAATTTTCCACTTATATTTATGTTATTACAAAGTGGTATCAAATAAAGGTAGTTTTCTTTCAATTATGATAAACTCCTCAATGTGTGTTTTAGGCTATGAGAGATAAGTCTACATAGAGATTGCAAGTTGTTGAAAAGTTTGCATAGGTAGTTGTAGGTATGTGAAGTCCTATGAAAGTGTGATGGAGTTTTTGAGAGAATAAATTTAGATTCCATTATATTTTATGAAAGAGGATCCTATTGATTATTATTAAGAGATGACACATAAGAGAAAAGCACATGAGATGAATGAGTTAACAAAGATGTTAAACGTGTTCCAAGAAATACTAGATGTGATTAGAAAGACTAAACATGGTGATGATGGTACAATTCCATGTATTGGTAATGATGAATAGTTTATGGTGGGTTTATTATCCATAAAAGTACATATATATGCTTTTTAAATAGGCCAATCAAGTAGAATAAAATATGCTAGTAGATGAAAGAGACCAACCAAGGTTGTGGTGGAGAAAAAAGGTAAATCTCTTAGTGTTATTTTTTTTTGTAGAAAATAATGTCCAAAATAGTTCATGACTTAGATATTTTAGCTTGAGTTATATTTTGTAGATATAAATGTTATTGACCCCATGAGGGTAAAGTTTGCATGTAAGTGATTGTGTGGAGTTGAAACCATGTATTGGAAAGATCTTCAAGTGAGGTGACAAAGAAAATGTAAAAAAAGGGTCTATGAGTGGGAACATATGTCTTCCAAGATGTTGGGTTGATTTATACACCCAAAATTATAGTCAGGATGGTTGAATAAGATTTGTGTGAAGAGGATTGAGAGTTTTGGTGAGAATAATATTTTAAAAAGAGGTAATAAGGATGGGGATTTATCATGTGAGCATCCAAAGACTACTTTGAGAAGTAGTATAGAGGTGCATATGTACACAAATGAGTAGGTTGTCTTAGAATAAAACAATGATAGGATTTTATATGTAGAGTCTAGTTCTACTTTTTAGAAAAATAATGTGCATATGATTTTTGAGAGTCCCATAGATGAATAAGTCCTTGTGATGGATGATGCATATGTGATAATAGTTGAAGAAAAATATGGAGAAATATTATGTGATAATGGGAAAGTGATGTTGAAATCCCATGAGTGGGAAAATGCTGAATTATCCTTGGTTCATGATGAAAATGAGCTTATCAATTTTATTTAGATAGTAGAAGGGTTGGTGACAACCAAGGAATGATAGGGGTGAATTAAGATTAAAACCATGTAGATTTTCAAGTGGATGAATATTTTATCCATGTAGAGTTTCAAGTGGATTAAAGTTTAAACCATGTAGAGTTGCAAAATAATGAATATAGAATCCATATAGAGTTATAGGTTTTCATGGAAGAATAATTAGATGTAGATATTGTGCAAGAAAGTTCACACAAGGAGATGATTGTGAAGGATTAGCCATGTGAAAACATTGAAGACAAAGATGTTGAGTTGCAGAAAATATGCATGAGTGTTGTTTAGAATGGGCCATTATAATTCCTTTGTGAGAGTGAAAATATTGATAAACATGATATCATTGAAGAGGAGTTAGAAAACATGTCCTTGGGGCATAATGGAGAGGTGGATGATTTTTTTGAGGGAAATCTTGTTTCCTCTAATGTGTAGGTCTAGATATGGAGATTATGGAAAAGAAGAAGACTAAGTGTGGTGTATTACAACAAGCTCATTTGTATGACATATAGAGTGAATAAGCTGACCAAGTGAGTAATATGGTAGTAGTAGATGGAGAGCTAGTTGGTGATGATATTATAGCTAATGTGGAGTGTATTAAATTTAATATGGAGATAAGAGACAATGATAGATCATGGTAACAATTTTTTTCTCAAAGGGATGCGTAGATGAATGTTTATTTGTAGTAGTATGTGGAAATATAGATGTCACACAAACAACTAAATGATGGTGAATGCTTTGAGAAACCAAAGCTTGATGTGGATGAATATTATATCATGGTGATGGATGAGAGAGTGCATATGAGTTTGATATCAACCATATTATGTGTGGAGGAACTTGATGTTGTAACTATGGAGAGTAAGTCTCTTGAACTCACCATTTGGAAGGAGGAGTTGCTAATTTGTATGGTAGCACAAACATGTGAAGTGAAATTTGATGTCATAGATGATATGGAGAGATTTATTACTATATAAATGTATATATTTAAGGATGTGAAGATAATAATTGTCCTTGATGTGATTTTTGATGTTATGGGATATCATTTTGATACCCTAGTGTATGATGATTTAATTATGTTGCGATTTGGGATGATAGATAATATTGTATCCATGAGTAAATAGATGAAAACATGCATATGTGATTATTTAAGTGATCAAATAGTTGGTTAGACAATGTGTGAGGAAATCCAAGTTATATTTAAGAGGAGTTGGTTGGTCTATGGTGGGTTTGAGCCCACATGGGAGAGTGAGATGTATGAAAGATAATCTTGGTGGTGTTAGATGAATGAGAATGGGTTTCAGTGCACATGTGAGTTGATTGAGATATGGTTATGCCTTTAGTAGAGGAGGATGACCTATGGTGGGTCAAATCTTAAAATGGAGGGAGATTGTGGTGAGTCAACTTCCACAAGGAGAAGATGAGTGTGCATAAATTTGAAGAGAGGAAAAGGAAAACTAACATGTAGGAGTTGGAAATGGAACATGAAAAAAGAATAAAAAATAATTGATTTTCTTGTTATGATGGTAGGGGATGTCATATTAACTTTGAATCATGACCAAAATATTAAATTTTCTACTTATCCCATCCATGTGACTAGGATCTCACATTTTATAAGCCTCAGGTGTTTGATGCATGAGCATCCTAGGATTTGTGTAATCTTGTATCAACTAAACATAGAGTGTAGTGTGTTTTATTGGTTTTTTGATGTGTAATTATCTATGTGAGCTTGTTTTTCTCTTAAAATATTATTTTAAAGTATTCTTTTAAAGCATAAAGTGCATAAATATTTTGATTATTTATGTTTTTTTATAGGGACTATATAGTCATAAAAACTTGTCATAAATGTATCTTAAAGTAAGGTAAGAATTAGATAATGAAATTTTGTGTGGTCATAAAATATTCAACTTATAGCATCTATACAAATTTTTAGACAATTTGGAGCTACCAATTTTTTTTATCAATTGCTACATTAACATGAGGTTTCCTTACTTATAGTAATTATATAAAATTAATTGGATGTTGAAACTTGGTGGGATCATGGAACCTAACATTTACAATATTTGTACCAATTTTTAGATCATTTGGAGCTATCATGGAAATGTATCAACTATTACACTAGAAAGAGGTTTCCTTATTTGAGGTAATTATGTTGAAGGAATTGGATGATAAAACTTTGTAGGGTTATATAACCTAAACTTGAAACCTTTACAAAAAAATTTAGATCATTTAGAGTCATTGTAGAGGTGTACCAATTATTACACTGATAGGTGGTTACCTTACATGTGGTAATGTTTTATAAGGAATGAAATTATTAATTTTTTTTGGTTCATATAATATTAATCCTAAAATATTTTAAAAACATTTTAGACCATTTATAATCACTATGGAAAAGTTGTGTCTATTTATTTTAGGTTATGCCTACATCACTAGGTAAAAGGTTCATGACATTGAAGAATATATATGCTATGATTTAGGTAAAAATTTTTAGATATGTGATATGAATTTTAGTATATAATATGTTTTCCAAATGTTATCTCAATTGGATAATTGGTTCGAAAGTTATGATAGTTTTTGTAAACTATCATTCTACTAGAAGATGCATCTATCTAGTCTATAAAAGGTTCATGACTATGAAGAATATATACGTTAATATTTGAGTTACCAAATTTTTATTTGTAATAAAATTTATCCTATAATGTTTTTTACAAATGTTATATCAATTGGATAAGTGGAGGCAAAGTTATGATAATTTTTGTGAGTATCACTCAACCAAAAAACACATTTGTGTAGCTTGACAATTCACTACCTTGTGGTAAAGATATGATATGTATTAGGTTAATATATTTAGTGGATTTATAATAAATGTATTAGTATTTATATGTTTCAAGTTTCATATCATTTTTATGTACATAATTAATGTTTCAAAAGTTTTAGTAACTACCAATCTTCTTGGAAATGTCATCTGTAGTATGCATCAATTGATAAAGTTGTTCTTTACTTGTGGTAACATGTGTTAAGAGTTAGATGATGAAATTTATAAGGGTGATGTAAAATTTATTATATTATTTAAAAAAAAATTAATATCAATTTTATTAATTAAATTTAATTTTTTGTGGTTCTTCTAGCTATTGTTCAACTTGAAACATCACCTGATAGTTTTTGATAGTTAGATGCAGATCTTAAAAATTGAAGGTTTCCTAACTATTATACATTATGTGGAGGTTATGGAAGTTGAAGAGACACCCCATTAATATAAGGATGTTAAATAAATGAGGTTTTCTTTGGAGAGTTTTGGGAGAGAGAGAACAAGTTGATGGAGTATAACTCTCCAAGAGTATAACAAAGAGTTGTATTAGTCAGGAGGAATTATTTGAGAATTTATAACTCTTTCATGTATTAAAATAAAATTCAAGAGGAATATGTGAGTGTGTGTTTGTGTTTTTAATATTATGATTTATATTCCTTTGTGTGAAATACATTAATATAATCTCTATTGTGTGACACTCAATTATTTAATGAAATGTGAATGTGTGCCCATGGATGTTGAAACCCTTACAACATAGGAGATAAAGGTAGAGCTTAAATGGTACCACTATCTTTGTGTTTACACAAAGTGATATGATATTATGGTAGTGTCCTTGTAGTTGTGATAAAATACTTAATGTGTATTTTAGGCTGTGAGAGAGAAGTCTACAAAGAGATTTCAAGTTGTTAAGAAGCTTGCATAGGTAGTTTTAGGTGTGTGAAGTCCTATAAAAGTGTGAGGGAGTTTGTGATAGACTCAATTTTAAGTCAATTATATTTTATAAAAGAGGATCCTAATAATTACTAGTTAGATATGTCATACAAGAGAAGAACACATGATATGGATGAGTTGATAAAGATGGTGAAAGTGTTCTAGGAGAGACTGAACGTGATGGGAAAGACTACACATGGTGATGATGGTGTAATTACATGTGATGGTGATGTCATGTAATTTGTGTAAATTTATTTTAGCTTCATCATGGATAAGGGAATGAAGTAACTATCATTGTAAATATCTTTTGAATAAATATCTTGTAATAAAAATTTAATGCATTGCTTCCATTTTTTATTTGTGTTTATCATTAACTATAGCATTTTATGGGATAAAGGATCTATATAATAAGTTATATATCATTATACCTTTATAAATTAACTACATACTGAGTAACTACTAGTACCTATAAATGCTCTAATTCAATTGTATAGCTAGATGGATGTTGTAATTATCAGTTAGTAAATATTACATAATCATCATTAATGTTAATGTGAATCAAGGAAGCTATACTATCCATGACATTATCACACCATTTTTATTTTTGAGATATGAATTGTATTGAGAAATAATAATTTTTTTTCTATAAATGTACCATTTCTTTGTATGGGATTAATTTTTCTTCCTTTATTTGGTAAATGTTTGAAACTTGATTAACCACTAGTCAAGAAGCCCCATATACCCATAGTTATTTTATATATATTGTGCATGATGTAAATAACCCAAGTATTAATGCCTCATATTCTATTATGTTACTTATATATGAAAATACCAAATGATATGCAAATGGTATAGGTTTCCCCTGAGGTGTAATGAATACTTTACAAATGTCGGTGACTATGGCATATTTGTATCCATTAAAATACATAGTCAAAATATTATCATCTATGTGATATATATTAAATTCATCTAAAAAATCATCATTTATTGGTAATGTGTCTATTAGTGGAGTTTTTACTAGTTGGTCTGTAGTGAATTGTAATTTTATTGATTTTTGTGATACATATATTAAATTAAATTACATGAGTAACTTTACCCATTTAGATATGTTCCAAATAATTATGTCTTTGACATAAGTAACTTGAGTGGGTCAAATCTTATGATAACTTTTGTCTCATTGTCAATCATGTAGTACTATAATTTTTATGTATTAATAAAAAAATCTAGGCATAAATTTTCCATAATATTATAGTTTTTATCATAGTCAAAAAGTGTATGAATGATGTAATACATGACATTATCTATATGATCATCATAATATTGTGCCAATAAATAACCTAAGATGTATAATATTAGAGGTATATCTAGTGTTGGAGGCATGAGAATAGGTGGATAAACTAAATATTATCTTATTACATCAAAATTTTATTGATATTTTGTATCCCTTTCTAAATTTGTATCTTTCATGAGTAATTTCATTAAGGGTTTGATTCTTATTTCCTAGATTTTTCCTTGTAATGTTTGAAGTTGTGATAAAATTTTTGGTGGAGGCATGTATAAAATAAATTTAACCCTTTTGGGATATACCTCAATGCATCACCAAGATATGATGTAGGTAATAATGTCACTGAAGATACCCCAAATACAAATTTATTTTGGATTAAGTGTATATTTCATTTCTATAACCATTCAAAAAAATTCCAAAAATATAGAGCATGATATTATTTTTGTGTCAATTTTGGAAGTAGGTTATCCACATAGTCTTCCATTATTTTATGTATATAATCATGAGATATATTGGTCATGGCCTGCTGATAAGTATCCCCTAAAACTTTTAAGTCTAAATGGCATGAACATATAACAAATTGTTCCTCATGGTATAGTAAATGATTTTTTTTCTTGATCTTCTAGATTAATTTTGGTTTGGTTGTAATTTGAGAATCCATGCATGAATAATTCAATCTAATAACCAACTGTAAAGTCAATAATCATATCAATGTTTGGAAACATAAAGTTATCTTTAATACAAGATTTATTCATGTCTCGATACTCTATACAAAACTAAATCTATCCATTAGGATGTGTAGCTAGTACTACATTAGAAACCCACTTAGGATAATCAATGGATTGAATAACTCATGTATATAATAATAACTATATTTATTATTTTTATAATAACATAAATTTTGGATGTATTTTAAGAAAATTTTATTCTATTGGCTTGAAATCTTGATAAATTACAATATGATTTAATGCAAATTTGAGATCAATTCCTGACATATTTGAGTAAGCCCATGCTTATATTTCTAGGTAGTTAATTTTTTTTGTAGAAGTGTATTTCCTTCATATTTATGTAACAAGACTATTATTAGTACAATTCTAAGATCCTTATCTATTCCATAATGATATTATATTGTATATTAATTAATTATAGTTGATATATCTTCCATATATTGTGTCTTAAGGATGGTATTTGGATAATCCACTCGGATATGGACATTAGTGTCTTCACTTTCTCCAAATAATGCATGGGCAAAAATTATGTGAGGGAGCCTATTATTATAGAAGGAATATAGTTCCTCTTATGTATTGAGGTATTATAGGATATATTAGTCATTTAAAAAATAGTCTAATGCCCAAATATAGCGGGAAATGATGTCATCAATCAACTCAATGTATAGTAATTGTTGTGTAGATGTATTATGAACTTTTTGTGCTAGTTTTATATCTAATTTTAATAAGTGTGTATAAATACATGCCTATGTGGTTAACACTTTATTTTTTATTCCTATTTTATTCATAACTTATATCTATTTGTCCTTTATTATTAGATTCTTAGGTGGGGTTAACAATGTATTGTGCATGTTTACCTAATCCTTATCCTTCATATCTATTTTTTTGTAATTGTTTAAATATAAAACCATATTGATTATGATATTTTTATGGTGATGAAATTTGAGATGAAGAAGCTATTGGTGGGCTATTTGGTTTGGATATTTGATAATATGGTTACATACATGAAATAAATTGATCATTAGGTTGGGTTAATGTACATTACTTGAATGGTCTTGATCCAAATGGAATGAGTAAATATATCCTTGATGATTGAAATTAAAACATGCATGTAGGGTAGAAGGAATTTCATTCATATCATGAATCTATGGTATCTCTAATATACTATTGTAATTGAAGTTATTATGCATGACTTGACAAACTATGCCTATCATTTAAGGGCCAAAAGTAATTTATAACATATTATATCCTGATACTTTTTTACAAAATGTTGTTAAATATGTGAATATTCATATTTGAATAATTAATAGCCTTTTCTTGAACTATAAGTATGTCAAAAAAGGAGATATTACAAATGTTAAGAATTTATCCATTATTTACCAAAACTCACTTAAATATCTGATTTTGTACTCGAACTTTAATATACATTGGTAGATGTTGATATATAATATACATAGGAGGAAAATAGTATTTTATAAATGAAATGATTTCCTCCATCAATCATAATGTGTTGAGATAGAATCCACATAAGGTGTTTCCACATCATTTTGTAAAGTTGTATCATAAAATGTTGCAAGGGGAATATCTATGTAAACATGTATTATTTGAAGTAATTATAATAGACATATTTTGACATGGGTGTTTTTTAGTTTATCCATGATGTCATACAAATTTTTTTGATTATATATTTGTGGGGTGGTGGTGGGTGTTGAGGAGGGATATCTGACCATATTTTGGTTTGTACTACTAAATGGGTCACTTACCTATTTATTTTGTACAAAATGGAATACATGATCTAATATAACTCAAAGGCCCATTGTAGAAGTGAGATCGTAGCTATTAACATTATAAAAATTAGGGGAAGGAACAAGATCCATCATGATTGCATTTTTTCATCTAGTAGTGAAAATAGGCTTCTCGAATAAAATGATACAATAATAGGACTAGAGAAAGTCTTGGGGTTATTAATTGGTGACTTAATCTTATTAGTGAATTTATATTTAATCTTTGTTATCCATTCGATTACATTATTGAATCAAATAAGATAAATTATCCATGTAGGAAAATATGAAAAGAGTAATTTCATTAGTTATGTTAACAAATAATATTTATTCAACATTTTCATGATTAATGTGTATTTTTAGGGACTAATAAAAAATTAAAACTAGAAATATAAATATAAGGTTGAAATATAAAACCTTAGAAGGATAAAACCCTAATATTTGATATGCATTCAAGTTCACCAATATGTTTTAACCTATTTTTTTTATTAATGGGTGATATTAATATAATTAATATATAACATTGAAATTTAATTTAGATGAATAGATATTGATTTTAAGCATACATCTAAATGAAAAAGATAGAGATTAATTATTCTAATTTGATAAGGTCATATGTTAAATATAGAAAGTACTAAAATAGATCATGATACTTAGATTTTATAATTGAATATCTCACTATGAATATATCTAGAATTTAAAATAAGATATAATCATGCCTCCATTACGTTTGTTATGTAGGATCAATTCAACATGATTGATTGATACTAACTTGTTAGTTAATACTAACTTATACAAAAGTACGAAATAGTTATTTTATGAAAAATTGTGAATATATTTTTATCATTCTAAGTTTTATATACTAAACCCTAATGATGCACACATATCAAAAAAATCAACCTCCTTTTCCATGAAACCCTAGATGTGCTTTTGAGGGATAGAAACTTAAAGAAGGGTGAAACTTAATGGGATAAGTTTACCCTAATATATTGATAATGTGTTTTAAGGTATGCATGGAATTTTCATTGATGTCATGAAATTATCATTAATGTCATTCTAATTTTTCTTTGATGTTCTTAAGGTTGAGTTCATGAGTCATGTTCTTGAGAAACCTAGTGTGAAGGCATAAGCTTGGTATCATGTTGAGTTGAGTAGTCTGAGGCTTGTGAGAATAAGATTGGTAGTTTGTGATCATGGTGTGAGGTTTTATGACATAATTATGAACATTTGAGAGTAGTGAAAGTGGTTTCAAGATATGTTTAAGGTCTAAGTGTGATTGACAGTTTAAGGCCTGATGTGCAAAGAGACCTAGTATGGCCTAATGAGGGGTCAAGTTTAATTTCCAAGGTACTATAAATAATGAGATAATTTTTAGAGGTGTGAAAGTTTATTTCAAGTATTTTTACCAAGGTTTAGGTCAAATTCTAAATTAGAAAGCATGAAATGTGGTTCTGAGGTTTTTTGAGTGTATAAAATGAGGTGTTGTAGACCTAAGAAGGATTTTATTATGCTTGTTGGCATGTGAAACCTTTGCATGAGATCCTATTAAGTTCATGAATTTTGGGGAGGGATCATAAATAAATTTTATAAGAATTAGTTTCTAGATTAAGGTCCCAAGCTTTATGAATGATCGTTAAGACTGTAAGGTGTCTTAACCCTCTTTAAAACCTTAATAGTGACATGGTATGGAAGATATTTATTTAAATGGCTTAAAATTAATTGGATGACCTATTTTTATGTTTTTTTAATGTAAAGGACTCTCATAGGTACCTATAGGTGGCATTGGTATGTCATAAAAGTGAGTGAAAGCTACATGAAACCCCTTATTTCTTGGATTTTTGATGTAGCAGGCAAGGTTGACCAAGTCAATACATGAGAATGATTATAGGATGATGTGTGAGACTTGTATTTTTTATCCACTTTTTATGATTTTATGGACTTAAAATGTGCTAAACTAGTCATGGAAGTTGGCTTATCGCTAAAAAGGTCTAGTGAGAAAGATAATGAGAAAATAGGTAGAAGTGGGAATGGGATTAGGGATGTGTTGTAGTGGATTAGGGATATATATAATTATACTAGTTTATTTTTCAATACATATAGCACATATCCATAATGGATTTTTTTAGGAGAAACTTGTGTATGGTAGAAAGTTGATCTCAATTGGTCTTGTCTAACATAGTGAGGTCTGTATATAGTGAAGACCTGAGATTGGTCTGTAAGACCAATATTGATATTTAAAATTATAATATATTTATTTAAATATGTTATAATGGTGATTAATGATCATATAAACCCATTTTAAGTTCATCAAAGTTATTCTAATGGTGTTCTAAGTCATTTTTTCCATGACTATGTTTTGGAACTATAATCAGTTGTTTGTGTGTTAGTAAGATTAATATTTCAGAGTCATTCTGCCTATAATTAAATAATATAATTAAAATTAAGTTTTTATATATGTATCATAGGTTCATTTAAATTTATTTTTATTCATGATAAATTCCTATGAAGGTGTGAAAAGTCAAAGGTTTTTGATTGGGTTTTGATGCCTACTTACAGTTCTAAGTGAGCATATAGAAGTGGTTAGTTTGAGTTATTTTCCATATTTGGTGAAATATAATTAAAATGGTAATTAAAATAAGTTAATTTATATTATATAAATTATATTTTATGGTATTTTTATTTGATAAAATTGGTTATGTGCTTCAATTTTGGTTGTCAGACTTTCTAGTAGTAAGAAAGCCTTATGGTGTGGTTCAAGGAGTAAAATGAGATAAATGGTGTTAGGTAACTAAGGTGAGATTATAATGGGTATAATTTAAGTGTTTTATCCATTTATTGAGTCTCAATATGTTCCATGGTGGTCAAGGTGAAACGTGTGCTTTGAGAAGGCCTAATTGCATTAGGTCTCCTTTAGGCCTAATGGTGATTTTGGTCCTTATAAGTGGTGATTAAACCATGTATTGATTTTTTATACTATGATTTTTTTTTTTGATCTATTATAAGGGTGATAAAATTATGGACAGGTTTGTGGCTGACCAATGTTGGTAAAAGCAAAAATCAAGTATAAAAAGAAGGTCTACTAGGCCTAATTCGAGTAGTTAGAATATTGAGGAGATAAATTAATAAAATAGAGGTTTGGAAACTAGGTATACGGATTAAATAATATAACATATATATTTTTAATATGTCATGATGTTTTAATAGTGATTCTATAGATGATGATCAAGGTCATATGACATAAATCTGCCAAAAAGAAGGCTAGTTGAGTGAATAAGCTTAATAGGTTGTTTGAGAGAGATAGAAGAGTGTGAAGAGAAAAAACGTGATCATCATTAGTTGAGTGAAAAAAAAGTGTCAAAATGTGATTATAGGTTATATGTGGATGAGTTGGTGCTAAGTTACCTAGGGGGTTAGTGAATCCTTACAAATTGGTGCTTGTTAAAGGACTAGTTGAGTTGGTGCTTAACTAGTGAGGGGTTGGTGCTCCTTATGGGTTAGTGCCTTAACAAATATTGATTAATTACTTATAAGACTAAAGTATAAGTTATATGTCTATGGTTTTTATTCCCTATGAGGGTTTCCCACATATATCTTGTATTCATGTTTTATGTTTCTACTTCATGCTCATATGAATGGTTGATTATGCATTGCTCTATCTCTATCTTAGTTTGAATGGTTAATGAATGATAGGTGAAATTGGAAGAAAAGTTTGTACAATAATTCACCCCCCCCATATCATTGGTTTTTATTCTAATAATTGGTATCTAAGTAAGTTATTTGTGTAGGCCTAACATCCAAAGGGAGATATTTTGAAGCACAAGTATAGATTATGATAATGAAAGTGTTTATTATGATTATAATGAATATCTATCCATAGTTATTGAAACTAATTTTAAATGTTGTTCAAAAGACAAGAATCATATATAAGAGTTCACCCAACTAAGAATGAGAGTAAAGTATTTAGAGGCACAAGTAAAGCAATATATAATCAAGATAAATATATATCATAAACTTGAGGAGAGTACTAGAAAATTTAACAATATATTGAATAGTCAAAGATCATATCATGATAAGACAAGTCTTGGATTCAAAAAGGACCAAAAGGAGTTCAAGGAGAGTTATATTCCAAAATTCAATGATATATCAAGGAGTGATAATGCAATTATAATAAATAACTATGCAAAAGTAGTCAAGTTTGAAGTCAGTCATCAACAAGCCAAGAAGGGTTTTATTTTGTTAAAGGATATCAAAGGTAGTGGTGTATCATCCAATTATAATCAAAAGAAAAAAAATGTTATACTTCAAAGTATGTGGATTATTTCAATGGTTATTATTTTTCTTATGGTCAATTTAGACATAGAACTATTGACTATAGATGGAGAAGTAAAATCTTATGTTATGACTACAACCAAAGATGACATATTGAAATAGATTGTAAGATAAGACCTATGAGGAAGACCAGTCAAGTTAAGAAGATATGTATTCATGATACTAAATAATGGATCAAGAAAGTAGAACTTATGGGTAAGAGGAAGGAGAAACATGAATCTAGAGTAGAATAATCTATGATAGCTCAAACTACCTTTCATACTCAAAGTGAAGATTTGAAGTGGTACACAGATAGTGGATATTCAAGTCACATAAAAGGAGATAAGAGTGAATTCATAACTTTGAAGAAGAATTACATAGGATTAGTGAGGTTTGGAGATAATACATCTATTAATATGTTTGGAAAATTTACCTTGAGCTTGTAAAATGGGAAGACCAAGACATAAAATGTATTGCATGTAGATGGCTTGAAACACAAATTATTGGGTGTAAGTAAAATGTGAACCCAAGGACATACCCTAACTTTTCATGATAAAGTATGTGAGATAAGAAGAGAAAAATAAGGGAAGTTGATTTCCAAAGAAAAGGTAATTGAGAACAATCTATATGTATTGAATGAGATCACAAAAGAGAAGTCATTTATGAGCAAGGTAGATGAAAGTTATATATAGAATAGGAGGTTAGGTCATTTAAACTTTGACAATATGATCAAGATCATCTCCAAGGGATCCATGAAGAACATGCCCAAAATTTCTAAACCTACATATTCTCTTTGAAAGGAATGTCAACATGGTAAGCAGACTAGGAGGATATTCAAGTATAAAGAATACTCTAATACTAGACCTTTATAACTAATTCATACTAATCTATGTGTTCCTACAAGGATTCAAAGCATTTAAGGTGATAACTACTTCATGTTTCTTATAGATGACTTTAGAAGAATGTATTTTGTAGCATTCTTGAAAGAGAAGTTAGAAGCTCTAGGTAAGTTCAATTTTTTTAGAGTTTTGGTTGAAATGAGATGAATTTGAAGATCAAGTATCATAGGTTTGAAAAAGGAGGAGAGTTTTGGTAAAATGAGTATGATGAGTTTTTTGAGGAAAATGGAATAAGAAGATAGTTCTCAACTACTAAAACACCTCAACAGAATGGGGTGCCTAAAATAAAGAATAAAAATGTTTAAGAAATATCAAGGACCATGTTGAATGAGTCAAAGTTGTTTAATGGCACTTGAGAGAAGTTATGGGTACTATAATATACAATTTTAATAGAGGACATATTATGATCAATGGTGATAAGACTCCATATGAATTGTGGAATGGTAGTCCTACTAGTGTCTAAAATCTTAAAGTGTTTGGAAGTAAGTGTTATATCAAGAGAGATGAGGAGGAATTAGGCATGTTTGACTAAAGGTCTGATGAAGGTATTTTATTGGGATAATCATATTTTAGTGTTGCTTATAGATGCTACAACAAGAGGTTGTAAAAGATAGTGGAGAGCATAAATGTGAATATTGATGAGATAAATGAATTATATTCTCAATCAAAGAAAGATGAAGTAGTAATATAAATAGATGAGGATGAAGAAGAAATTGAGGAGAGAAAGGACTCCAAAGGTCCTTCTAGGCAAATTCAAAAGGATCATCCTAAATCTCATATCATTAGAAACAAAAGTGTAGGCATACAAATAATAAGGAGAATGGTCAGTATGTTAGTAAACATATTCTACCTTAATTTCTAAATTTGAACCTAAAATCTCTGTAGAAGAAAGTAAAGATAGGTTTTGGATAGATTCCATGAATGAGGAGTTAAATAAAATTTATAAGAATGAGGCTTAGGAATTAGTACCTAGGTCTGAAGATAAAAATGTCATTGGTACAAAATGGGTGTTCAAAATTTTTTTGAAAGAGAATGGAAAAGTCACCAAAATAAGGCTATATTAGTATGCAATAGATATGCTCAAGTAGGAGTGGAATTTGAGAAAAACCTTTTCTTCAATAAAAATATTAGAGGCTATCAGGCTGTTTATTACCTATGTAGGTTTTAAAGGCTTTAAGATATACTAGATGGATGTCAAGTCAACTTTCCTAAATGGGAACTTGGATAAAGAAGTGTACATTGAGCAAACTGAAGGTTTCCTATTGATTGATAACAAGGACTATGTCTATAGGTTGAATAAGGCTCTATATGGTCTAAAACAAGCCCCTAGATCTTGATATGCTAGATTATAAAAGTATATTTTGGACCAAGGTTTCAAGAGAGGAGTTGTAGATAGTAACTTGTATATAAAGATTAAAAATGACCATCAGTTGATAGTGGTGCTCTATGTGGATGATATCATCTTTGGTGTAAACATTGAGAACATGACCAAGGGATTTGCAAAGGTGATGAAGTCAAAATTTGAAATGTCCATTCTTGGATAACTATCCTTCTTTCTTGGACTTAAAATTAGTCAATCTAATAAAGGTATGTTCATTTCATAATCCAAGTATATAAAAGAGATGTTAATGAAGTTTTAAATGAAAGATTATAAAGGATGTCAATACACACATGGTTACATAATGTAAGCTAGGAAAATCCTAAGTAATTTCATCTAAAAGTAGTTAAAAGGATACTTAGGTATCTTAAGGGAACTATGGAGTATTTATTATGGTACCCAAAGAGCAAAAGTTTGATCTAGTAGCCTATACAGATGCAAATTGGGTTGGGAGTCCTGATGATAGAAAGAACACTAGTGGATGAGCCTTCTTCTTAGTTGAGTGGCCAGTCTCATGGATAAGAAATAAGTGACCATAAGTGGATTTATCTACTTGCGAGGCTAATTACATTATATTAGCTTCATGTTGTAGTCAAGTACTATGGATGAGATAAACCTTATCAGACTA
Source organism: Torreya grandis (assembly GCA_037957365.1). Taxonomy (NCBI): domain Eukaryota; kingdom Viridiplantae; phylum Streptophyta; class Pinopsida; order Cupressales; family Taxaceae; genus Torreya; species Torreya grandis. The sequence continues at coordinate 1,179,584 of JARHVA010001856.1, forward strand.
CAAAGTGGACTTTGATGTCCCTAGTCTTATTTTTTGTGATAATAATAGTGCCATAAGTGTTTCAAATAATCCTATCATGAATTCAAGGACCAAGCACATTACTATAAAGTATAATTTATTAAGAGAATAGGTAAGTGAACAAAGTATTAAGCTTGAATTTATGTCTACTAAGGATTAGATTGTATAATCTTGACTAAGCCTCTTCTAAAGGATACTTTTGAACATCTAAGATATGAACTGGGTGTGATTCCTACTCATAGAATTAACTAAGTAAAGTGATTATGAAGAGATAATAAGTAGGTGCTTTATCTCTAATTTTAGGAAATAAGTACACAAGCTGTGTGGTCAAAGGGGGAGTCATATCAGTTTGTCAAGAAGATGTCTAAGGTATGTAGTGAGATAGGGGAGATTATTGATATGGTATTTTATTCCTATTTATTGATTTTTTTTGTAGGTAGTGATTTTTAATTAATATCAAAGGGGGAGATTGATATGTATGGGGGAGATGTATCCCAGTAAGAGAATCTTATTTGAATGATTACCATTAATGAGTGGTTGCCATCAATGATAAAAGGGGATATTATTGATAATGTGTTCTAAGGTATGCATGGAGATGCTATTGATGTCATAAAATTGTCATTGATGTCATTATCATTTGTCTTTGATTTTCTTAAGTTTGAGTTCATGAGTCATGTTCTTGAGACACCTATTGTGAAGGCATAAGCTTTGTAGCATGTTGAGTTGAGTAGTCTGAGGCTTGTGAGAAGAAGATTGGTAATATATGATCATGGTATGAGGTTTTATTACATGATTATGAAGTTTTTATAGTATTTAAAGTGTTTTTAAGGTATGTTTAAGGTCTAAGTGTGATTGGAAGTTCAAGCCATAATGTGCAAAGAGATTGAATATGGCCTAGTGAGGTGTCAAGTTTAGTTTCCAAGGTGATAGAGATCATGAGAGAATTTTTAGAGGTGTGAAAGGTTGTTTCAAGTGTGTTTATAAATTTTGAGGTCAAATTCTAAAGGATAAAGCATGAAATGTGGGTTTGAGGTTTTCTATGTGCATAAAATGAGTTGTTATAGATTTGAGAAGGATTTTATTACATTTGTTGGCATATAAAAAATTTGAATGAGATTATAATAAGTTCATGAAAGTTTGGGAATGATCCTAACTCAAATTTACAAGCATTAGTTTCTATATTAAGTGCCAAAGCTTTATGAATTATTGTTAAGGCTGTAAGGTGGTCTTAATCCTCTCTAAAACCCTAACATTGACTTGATATAAAAGACATTGATAGAAATGGATTATAATTAATTGTATGACTTGGTTAATGATTGTATCATGTATAGGAATTTACCAAGTACCTTTAGGTGGCATTGGTTTGTTAGAAGAGTGAGTGGAAGTTATAGAAAACCCCTTGTTTCTCATATTTTTGATGTAGTAGGTAGGTTTGACCAGTTAAAAGCATGAAAATTATTGGAAGATGATGTATGATAATTTTATTTTATATTCATGTAATTTTATAATCAAGTTATAGACTTAAAATATGCTAAACTGGTAATGGAAGTTGGCCTATCACTAAAAAGTTTTAGTGAGGAAGATAATGAGAAAAAATAGGTAGAAGTGGGAGCAAGATTAGGGATGTGTTATAGTGGATTAGGGATGGATTTAATTGAAATAGGTTATTTATCAATACCTATAACACATATACATAATGGGCATAAGTTTTGGATAAACTTGTGTATGGTAGAAAGTTGATCTCAATCTGCCTTGTCTAACATAATGATGTCTGTATACAATGAAGACATGAGATTGGTCTGTAAGACCAATATTTATATTTGAAACTATAATATATTTATTTAAATATGTTTTAAATATTTTAAAGGATAATATAAATACACTTGAAGTTTACTAAAGTGATTATATATGTGTTCTAAGTCATTATTTCCATGACTATGTTTTGGAGCTATAGGTAGTTTTCTATGTGTGAGTAAGATTGATGTTCCTGAGTCATTATTACCATAATTGAATAATAAAATTCACATAAATTTATTATATATTTATCATAGGTTAATTTTAATTTATTTTTATTGATGATAAATTCTTGTGAAGGTGTGAAAAATCAAAGGTTCTTGACTGAGTTTTGAAGCTTGCTTGTAGTTCTGAGTGAGCATATGGAAGTGGTTAGTTTAAGGTATTTTTACCTATTTGGTGAAATATAATGAACATGGTGATGAATATAAGGTAATTTATTTTCTATAAATTTTATTTTATAGTATGGTTGTTTGATAAAATTGGTTGTGTGCTTCATTTTTGTTTGACAAACTTTTTGACACTAAGAAGGCCTAATTATGAGTTGGCCTAATGGTGTGGTTCAAGGGGTGAAATGAGCTAGATGATGTTGGGGACATAATGTGAGATTATAAAGGGTATAAATTAATCATGTTTGAAGTTTTTGATCCATTTATGGAGGTTAAATATGTTCCAAGGTGGTCAAGGTGAAACATGTGCTTTGAGAAGGCTTAATTGCATTAGGTCTCCTTTAGGCCTAATGGTGATTTTGGTCCTTATAAGTGGTCACCGACCTATGTAATGGTTTTTTATCTCACACACACACACACACACACACACACACACACACACACACACACACACACACACACACACACACACACACACACACACACACACACACACACACACACACACACACATTTTAATATATTCCATGAGTGATCCAAGTATATATAGGTTTTTTTCCGACCAAGGTTGGTGAAATCAAAAGTAAAGTATAAAAAGGTCTAATAGGCCTAATTTGACTAGTTAGAATATTGAGGAGATAAATGAATGAAATAGAGGTTTGGAAACTAGTTAGAGGGATTGAATAATATTAGATAGGTATTTTGAATATGTCATGCAGTTATAATAGTGATTATATAGATGATGATCAAGTTCATATGACCTAAATCTTCCAAAAAGAGGGCTAGTTGAGCTAAGAGGCTTAATAGGCTATTTGAGAGAGATAAAAGAGTGTGAAGAGAAAAATAAGATGATCATCATTAATTGAGTGGGAAAAAGGTGTACATATATGATAAAATGTTCTATGTGGCTAAGTTTTTTCTGAGTTACCTATGAGTTTGGTGCCTCCTTGCAAGCTGGTACTTGCTAAAGGACTAATTGAGCTGGTGCTTGACTAATGAGGGGTTGGTGATCCTTATGGGGTTGGTGCCTCACTAAATTTTGATTCATTAATTATAATATTATAGTCCAAGCTATGTGTTAGTGGGTTTTATTCCCCATGAGGGTTTCCCACATATATATTGTGTTCATGTGTTATGTTTCTACTTAATGCTCACATGAATGGTTGATTATACATTGCTCTATCTCTATCTTAGTTTGAATGGTTAATGAATGATAGGTGAAATTGAAAGAAAATTGTGTACATTGATTCATCCCCCCTCTTAGTGGTTTTTCTTCCAACACATTCATCCACATAATTATTTACCATTTCCCATGTATCTAATAATCCAAGGATATATATCAGTCCACATATAGTTATCCCACCTAGTGTAATTTTAAAATTGTGATCCTTTGCTATGTGTATGCATCTAATGATGCAAATTTAATATTTGAAAATTATTAATTTGAATTATATTTTGAGTGTTTATTTACTATGTTTATGTATCTAATTATGTGTCTTTGGTACTTGAAAATTATTTATTTGGCTTGTGACTAATCCTATTGATAGTTTTCAAAATTGGTAATAATAGTGTAAATATATTTAGTATGCAATAGTTTATAGATGTGTTCAAGATAAGTGCTAAATCAATTTTGAATGAGACCTTGATTTTTTTTATATATTTATCTAATTTAAAAATTACTCATGACAGTGAAAGTATTATGGGATGCCCCTAAGGATGGGTTTGATTTTAGAAAATAGCCATTTTTTTGCAGAGGGTCAATTTAGACGAACACAAGTTGTTATCAATTGGTGATAACGATCGTAACTTGGATAATTATCCTATGTACAAGTGAACTAAAATAAGAGTCTAGAGAGGTATTTTTAAGAAATTTAAAGGTTTTAAATAAACAATAATTTTCATATAGGTGTATGAAAATATAATGCTAGGGTTGAGTCATAAGATATCATATAAGTGTGAGAGGATGGTGGAGTAGATACTTGTCTTGTTTATCAGTCATGCATATTAAATGTGTGTAAATATAGTTATTTTCAAGTAACAAATAAAATATTTTTGTATCTATAAATTCTACACCTTTATTCTAGTATTGAAATTGCTAGCGTAAAATGATAAATGTAGTTGAGTGTGTACCAAACACTTTTACTTTTGGGAGATGACTCCATTGTGCATTTTTGATGCATGTAAATGTGAAATGAAAATAGAGTAGTCAATGTCCATATATGATATATAAAATTTAAAATAAAAGAGAAAAGGTTATAATATACTTATATGTTGGTGGAAACCATGTTTCCATTGAAACTTGTTGGATATGAAGCTTCCTCATTCAAGCATTGGAGAAAAGTGATTCTCTATTGAAACATGTGGAAATTTGGGATGATAATGTGCAAAAATTATCTTATCTTAATTTAACATGCCCTAACCCTAATGACATGAGGAAAAGTACAAATTATACTAACCCAAATAAATATACAGGAAAAAGAGAGAACCATGAAGTCTAGTTCACTAAAAAAAATAACTGTGGGTAAATGAGAGAACTATCAGGAAAGACATGCTCAGATAAAAAGAATCAAAAACTGAAGATGGCTTATATATTCAATTCTAATGTTCACTCCATTTCAATCAAGTTATATCCATGAAAAAATAGTAAACTATGATCAAAATGGAATGGATAATGTTCATGCTACCATCATGTATGCATGTTTGATTGTGTAGTTTTTTTTAATGTAGAATATAATGCATGATCAAATGATAGTGTACTATTTCCATGCTCCTATCATAACAATATATATGATGAGTGTGAAATTTAATGAAAATTATTTTCCATTTAACTATAACCATGTTATTGTGTATTTGCATGAATCGATATCATGCCCCCTAAATCTGTACCAATTAATATAGAATGTTATGCATTTATATGCTAAATTTGATATCCTTTATCTCAAATTTATATGTATATGAAAACTTATAATTTAAAAAAAAAAAAAATAGTTATGCATATTACCATGTAAATACACCCAAGTATGTATGAATATATTTTAAATTGTTTATAAAGTGAATGCATATCCATGATATATGCCCCTAAAATATTTATTAATGTGCCAATATTTTTCGTGCATCTAAGAAATTTTATATTTGAACCAATTTGATATCTAAACCATCTAAATTTTTGAAATCTATGAAATATATTCTTTGTTTTGATTTTATTCTTATTGATTATTATGTCTTTAGGATAATCCCAGTGTAATTCCCCCCTTTTGAGATGAGGGATGCATAATGTAAGTCACTCACTTCAAAAAAAGAGTTAATTGCATCATGCCATGTGTAAATATAACATCATCTCGAGATTATGTCATCATATTAGTAAATATATTGACCAAGGCATTAGAGGGAAGACTCATGGTAGTGAATTTATATCATTTCCCCATTTAAAATTACTTTAGACACCAAATTACCTTGAGCATTCCTTTTTACATTTTTCATTCTATGAAGAATTCTATTTTAGAGTTATAAATTGGACAAAACAAAACTCCTTTACACTAGGCTATAATATTTCTCATTTATAAGTTTTTTCATGCTCTTAATCTTGCATCATTTGGGATTCCTATGAGGAAGGGTATCTCTATATTTTTTGAATCTAAAATAAATTTTAGAAGTAAAAGAAAAAATAAGAAGGCTATACATACTTTTGAGCCCATTTACGTTGAGCAAGATGAAGGGCAAGATAATTTGGGGGAAAATGAGGAGATTGTGAAGGTTAGAGAGGGGAAATGTTGAATATTCCTAGTATGGAGGTATATATGTATGACAGATATCCTATAACCATGGGGATTAATGAAAATAATATTTAATAGGTTGTGTAAAGTATACATATTTTCAAATAAATAGGTGCAGGTCTTTTCAATGTTCACATGGAGAATGATTTAACCAAAGATAGAGAGAAAATGCAACCAAATTTGGAAAACCTAGTTGAAGATCTCAAGAAGTAGGTTAGGATTACACAAATTGAAGAGGAGGAATACCTTCATAAATTATTTATAAAATGGTTTATGAAGGACCATTCCCATATTAAGGAGATGATAAATAAGATGAATCAGAATGATGGGATTTGTTGTACTAAGGCATATTTAATGGAAATACACCTATAGTTCCAAATCTTGAAGGAGAAAGTGGATAATATGGAAAGATAAAATGAGAATATAAACATAAATATTTTATTAATTATGGATTTAAGTGATATTGCTATGTAGAGCTACATTCTGAGTATGGAAGGTCTCATGTCTCTGGTCAAAATAAAATGAATTCCATCAAAATGGGAATTGGGATAAAAAGAGGAAAGGCCTAACTATAGAAAAACATGAACATTATATTCCTCAAAATGTGGATAAATTTTTAAATAATATCATGGATAATTGGGTGAAAGTGTATAAAGAATGGATATGCCTAGATTAATAGCTTTGAACTGCTACTTTTTAGCTATGATCTGGCTATTTTTGTGTTATTTTCTTAGTTTTGGTGTCGTTTACTTATCTTTAAGAAAGCATATGTTAGTTTTTTAGTTTATAAACCAAGACTGCATGATTTTTATAAAAGGGTAGGGTCCCTATTTAAAACCCATTTACCATTAATAAAAAAATATATTGATCAAGGCATGCATGTAACATATGGAATGCAAGGAATGACTAGATATATGTATCAATGAAGCGTGCAATAAAAGTGTAATCGAATAACATTACATAGTGATAATGCATAATATAAATCAATTCACCCCTAAATGTTAAAAATATCAATAATCACAAGTTTTAGTAACATACATAAGGCCAAGGGCCATGTACAAGGGACATAAGATGTCACAAAAAACAAGGCAATGGGCCACATGCAAGGGGACATAAAAATGTCATAAAAAAGGGACATAAAATATTTTACATCAACCAAGGCTAAGGGACACAAAAAATATATGTTATCATATAAAAAAGTAATAACATCAATGGATCATATAAAAATGAATTAGTCCAAACCATCCATATATATCAATGCAATATCATAGTATAATGGAATACCATGTATCACTATGTAAAATGAGTAACTAGTAAGGAATGTGTAATACATATAGGTAAATGAACATGGTAAAAATGTCATTGAATGATATAACCTTTAATATTGAAACCTATGTAAAAATATGCCCCCAGTATTGTCATGGCCACTGGGTAAAATGATACATAACATTTGTATGTATATGTATAACCTATATGTCCTACATAACACTCAAATACCATGAACTACATGTGTATATGTAAATAATATTCCATATACTAATCATGTGATAATTAAAATATGTAAATAGTGTAACTTATAAATCATGTCATGCTCAAGTCTTGATTTTAAAATTTATTAAAATTTTGATGTTTTTGTATTTTTAGATTATTTGATTTTTTATATTTTTGGAATATTTGAAAATTTTTAAATCTAACTAATGATTTTATTAATGGGAGGGCCATAATAAGTGATTTTATCTATTAGTGTAATGGTAATCCATCATGTATGGGAGGTATAAACTTTGGATGGGTTGGAATCTAATAGGGAGTCATGTAGTGTACCATATCGACCATGAATAATTTCTCATATAACCTAAGGTATTATGAATGGGTCTAAAATTTTGAGGCATATATAGTGATCACTATGTAGTAGGAGATTATATCACTACATTTGTTCACCATGAAAGACATTATACTTCACTCAATGCTAATTGAGTATGTACTATATAATATGGTGGCCTTATAGTCTATGAGCAACTATATGATGTGATCAAATTTGAATAGTGGGAAGTATAAATTTATCATATATGTGTGTAACAATCAAATATATGTGCTGACCTAAATAAGTGTATCAACCATCTCTTAATATTGAGCCTAAAAATGTGTATCATTTATATCTAAATAATGATCCTTTAAATGTATATCAACCATATTTAAATAATGATCCTAAATAGATAAATACACTAATTATAGTGGTGGTGGGCATGGAGGAAGATATATCACTAAATTTAGAGGATATTTATAGCATACACTTGGAAATTTGACTACTTTGTTGTAGATTATGTAATTTAGGCATTAGTGTATTATATAGGGAGTTGCACAAAGTATCTAAATATAAGGGCATCCTAAAAACATCTCAAAGACCCCATTAATTTTTAAAACCAATAATGGTGTGACTAATATGGTTGATCCCACTTGAAGAGTAAATACTATGTCACAATAAAATTTGTATCTATCCATAAAATAATTTAAATATTTTATTGTATCTTCTGAATATTTTAATTTGTACCCAAGTTATTAGAGAATTCAAATCATGAAATTATTCTCACTTGAATCATTTTCAATCATAACATTGTGTATAAGTTGTTACTCAATGTAGGCTTGTATGAACAATACATGAAAATTTGAATCATCATCAAATATATATTTTTCATTTATTATGATCATGGGCATTTGAGGTGGAGTATTGATAAGTGTACCAATGATAGTATCTAGTAGATGATTATACTTCACCAGTGGAGGATGAATGTCGTATATGTAATGTACCTCTAAATTTTCCTTAGTTTGTGTTGACTCATGTTTATGAAAATTACTGATAAATATCTTTAATATTGATTTCCATTATGATGTAGTCAATATTAATATGTAAGAATGACCAAATTGATAATGTTGTCATCTATGAAATATTGTATCTTATGTCTTAACTTGAAACATTTGTTTGTTGAATCCCTTGAAATATAATAACACTCACAATATGCATTACCATCATAGTTCCTTGTTCTAGGTATACCTGGATTGAGATATTGTGGAGAAAAGAGTGTGATAAGGTTACAATAGAGAAAATTATTTAGTAACACATGAGGAGGTTATGGTAATTGTGAAAATACCTCTTTGGTTGAGTTGCCAATTGTAACTAGTTTGTAATTTACAAAATGCATTTATTTTAATCTTCACCTTATTTTGTTATAATTTGGTTTGAAATTGTAATTTTATGTGCTTTGAAACTTCATTATTTAATTAGTCTTAGGATTTGATGCATACTTAAGTTCATTCAAATAAATTAACTTAACTTCTCTATCCCTCACTATATGGCATAACTCATAAAATTATTTGAATCTTTTGAATATAATTGATTCATGAAGTAGTGATAGAAAATTTTGTTTTACAAATATATTTTAATTCATTTTTAGATATAAAATTGGTAATATTAGATAGCATGATCTTTTATATAATCACAGAGTCACTGATTGGTTTATTGAATCCTTACTTTATTTGTGCATATGATAACATCTCATTAATGTTGATGGAAAAGTTTGATAGGAATTGATCAGGAAATGGGTTGAACACTCTTATATAGTAAAGAGGGAGATCATGGAACAATATAATTTCATAGTCCTTAATAATTCTTCAAAATAACATAATCAATAGTTTATCATTAGATATACATTCCAAGCATGTTGCATCGAATGATCTATGATGTTCATCATGATCACATTTACATTTGTATAATGGGATCTTGGGAGATATAATACTATTGGTAAAGGATAGGATACTATCTTAGGGGATAGTGGTTTACAAAGAAAGGCATGAAAAACCATGGCCTAGCTAGCTATCGATGAACCTTACTCTAATTTAAACACATTACAAAGTGTACTATCTTTCTCAAAGGAATGTGCATTATGAGAAGTTAGAAATGGAATATGTGTATCCATCATGTGAGGGGTAGATATTTACTATGTATGAACAAGCACTAAAATATATTATAGGCTTGGTATTTTCCCCAAATATTTGGTGGATATCACATAGGTTGTTGAAGGTGTACGCATATGAATAGTACTAGTAGTAGTGGTCTAAATACCTAATATGGAATATTGGACCTAATTTTTCTACTCATCTCTTATAATTTATGGCCTTACATCACTTTGATGTAGATTCATGTTAACATATTTGATTAAATTTTCACCTTCCAAGACATCTTGTTTATATTTAATAATTATATCACCACTCTCAATATTCATGATAATTCCATAAATAGGGTGAATATGATATATTGTACAAACCAAAGTAGGAAGAGCATATAGAGTCATGAAATCCCTACAAAATTTAGTAGTAATAATAAGCATCACATATTTGATGTAATAATAGGATTAGAGGAAGTATTATGATTTTTTAATATGAAATTTATCCTTATTAGTGAATTTAGATTGGATATTTATTACCCATTTACTTACATAATTGATCTAAATAAGATACACTATCCTTATAGAACAAGATGTAAATAATAATTTCATTAGTTATTTTAACCAATAATGTTCATTCATCATGTTCATGATTAATACTTATTATCAGGGACTAATAAAAAATTAAGGATTATGCATTGAGATGGTTTTATGATCTCCCTCTTCAATAAATAAGATCATTAAAAATCATGTCCAACCAATTCAAAACACACTTTTCCATCAACATCTATGATAAGTTATCCTATGCACATTATTTTATTTGAAATCAAGGATCCAATGAATGAATCAATGACTATGTACTTTGAGACAAGAACATCCCAACAAAGATGACCAATTTAATGTATGGTAATTAATTGAAATATATATTCAAATTTTTTATAGCACCAGTTCTTGATTTAATTATATCCAAGAGATTCAAATCATATGATCAACTATGCCATATAGTGAGGGATAAATAAGTCAAGTTAATTTATTTAAAAAACCTAAGTATAAGTCAAATCCTAAAACTAATTCAACAATTTAAAGTTTCAAATAAAACCATATTATAATCTTAGACCAAGTGATAAAAATAATGATGTGAGTATTATAGTTAATACAATGTCACAATCTATAAACTAGTTACAATTGTCATAGTACCTTTCCTTCATCTTTATGTAACAAAGTTTTTATTAGTATAGGTCTGTGATTCGTATATATTACATAGTGGAATTATAATATCCCTTAATTAATTTGATTTGATATATCTTACATATATAGTGTTTTAGGATGGTTTTTGTATCATTCACTTGGATATGGACATTAGTGTCTTAAATTTCTCCAAAGTGTGTTTGGGTGTAAATTATGTGAGGTAACCTATTCTTATGATAAAAAGGAGAAATTTACTCATAACATCAAGGTATTATAGGATACATTCATCCTTTTAAAATACATCTAATTTCCAAATATATGGGGAACAAGTCTCGTCAATCAACTTAGGGTATACCAACTAGTGTAGATGTATTATGAACTTCTTGTGCTAGTTCTAGCTCAAATTTAAAGAGTATGTATAAATAATATCCTGTATGGTTATTCCTTTCTTGTTTTTAACTATTTTTTATATATAATTAAGACCATTGAATCCTTTATTATTAGATTCTTTGATGGGGTTAATAATGTCTTGTGCATGTTTCCCCAATCCTTGTCTTGTATATCTCATTAAAAAACAATTAAGTCTAAAACCATATTGACTATTATCTTTTGATGATGACAAAATTGGAGTTAAAGAAGATATTAGTGGCTTGGATCATTGAGAATATGATTTCATATGAATAATGCAATGATCCTTGGGTTAGGTTGATGTATAACATTTGAATGGTCCTTGATACAAAGGGAATGTTTGTGTGTGTGTGTGTGTGTGTGTGTGTGTGTGTGTGTGTGTGTGTGTGTGTGTGTGTGTGTGTGTGTGTGTGTGTGTGTGTGTGTGTGTGTGTGTGTGTGTGTGTGTGTGTGTGTGTGTGTGCGCGCGCGCGCGTGCGTGTGTGTCCTTTATGAAGAAAATTTAGACATGCATGTAGGGTAAAATAAAATGCATTCATATCATGAATCCATGGTCTCCCTAAGATAATATTTTAATTGAGGTCATTAGGCATGACTTGAAAAAATGTGGTTATCATTTGAGGGCCCCTAGTAATATGTAGCATAGTCTATCCTAATAATTTATACACAATGTTTTCAAATCCCAAAATATTAATATCTGAATAATTAAGATACTCTACATAAATTAAATTAGGTTAAAAAATGAGATGTTACAAATTTTTAACCCTAATCTATTATCCACCAAAACTCAATTAACTATCTCATTTTATACTTGAAATTTAATATAAATTATAGATGTTGATTTATAATGTGGTTAGGAGGAAAATATTATTTTTAAAATGAAATGGTTTCATCAATAAATTGTAATGTGTTGAGAATATAATCCATGTAATTTGGTTCCACATCATTGGATAAATTTATATCATGAAATGCTACTAGAGAATGCCTTTGTAAATAGGCATTGTTTGAAGTAATTATAATAGATAAATTTTGGCATGTGTATTTTTTAGTTTATCCATGATATCATACCCCTTGGGTTTATTATATTATTTGGTGATCGGTGGTGGGGGGTTGAGTACATATACATTAAAGTCATTTTGTTTTTATTATTAGATGGGTCACCGTACCCATTTGTGTTGTAACAACATGGATCATGGGATGCAATATAATCCAAGGGCCACTATAAGAAGAAAGATGGTAATTTATAGAATTATAAAAATTAGGGGGATGAAGAAGATGATTCATGCATGCATTTTTTTATTTGGCAGTAATGATAGGATCTTAGATTGGATGCTACAATAATAGGGTCAGATAAAATCTTGGGATTATTCATTAGTGAATTGAATCTTATTAGTGAATTTATATATGATTTTTTATATCTATCTACTTACATAATTAATCCAAATAAGATACACTATCCATGTATAACAATATGAAAAGAGCAATTTCATTGGTTGTGTTAACCAATAATATTCATTCAATGTGGGCATGATTAAAGTGTATTATTAGGGACTAATTATAAATCATATTTTAAAATAAAATGCTAAGGCTAAAATATGAAACCCTGAGGGAAAGCCTTTAGATTTTAACTATTTAATATGTGTATGGGCTCACCAATATGTTTTATGCTTAATTAAATATATGAGTAAGATTAAAATGATTAAGAGTAATTTTAAAATGTAATTTACATGGAAATCAAGCATACGTCTAAGTTTAAAATACTGAGATCAATTATTTTGATTTGATAAGGACATATGCTTTGATTTTTTCAATAAGGAGATCAAGATACTTATATTTTCTAGTTGAATATCTGAATGTGACTATATTATAAAAGTGAGAATTAGGGATAAACAAACTTGTGGTTCATTAAATTATATAACTAATTCATGTTTGTGCTAGGTTAATTCCACAAGAATGGGTTAGTATCACTAATTGATACTGACATATTGGTTGGTACTAAACTACACATAAGTAATGGCTAGTGATTATATGGATACCTATGAATGTCTTTGATTGTTATGTGTTTGTGATCGTAAACCATGATGATGCATGTATATCAATAAATATACCTCCTTTTACTTAAAACCCTAGGTGTGTTTTTTATGGATAAAAACCTAAAAAATTAGGGGAACTATAATGGGATGAGATAACCTGAATCATCCAAGCTTAATGATTGACTATTGGATACAATAAAATAATCCAAAGACTAAAATAAATTTGTGTAGTTCTCCACCCTAACATGATTGTGCAATTTTTAATCTTTTCTATATATATGTAACTAATTATGCGGCTTTGGTACTTGAAAATGCTTTATTTTAATTGGATTTTAAGAGCTTAAAACTTCACTTGGGATTATTCCTAGTGATAATTTTAAGTAAATTAGGAATAATAGGGTAGGTTTTATTAGTGTGTAATAGTGTATATATGCATATCAGATAAGTGCCTAATCCCTTTTGAATGAGAGATCAGCTTTTTTATATGGATATAATTGAATAATTCCTTATGCCATAAATAATATAAGTTATTGGGATGAACCTAATGATGTGTTTTATTTCTATAAAATATACATTATTAGGATTGGGTCAGTTTTAACCAATGCAAGTCATTATTGACTATCGATAATGACTATAACTGGAGGAATTGACTTGTGTATAATTGTGCTAAATTGAGAGCCTAAAGATGTCTGTGTAGGATATTTAATATGTTTGAAGTAAACAATGGGTTCTTATATGTGTGTAACAATATATTAAAAGGGTGAACTCATAATATATCATGTAAGTGTGAGGATGGTTTATTAGGACCTTGTTTATGTGTTTAATTCATGCATGGTAAAAGTGTGTCAATCTTGTCATTATCAAGTATTAAGGACCAAATTTTAATATCTATAAATTGCCACCTTTTATTCTAGTAATGGAATTGTTAGAGTAAAAAAAAAAGTATCTGAGTGTATACTAAAAAAAATCCTTTTTGGAAATGGCTCCAATTTTTTATCTTTACACCATCCAGTCTTGTAATGAAAATTAAGTAGTCAATGTCTATGTGAAATATAAAATATAAAATTTAAATTTTGATAGAAATGGTTACATTACATCTATGTGTTGGTGTAAACCATGTTTCACTTAAAACTTGTTGAATATGATATTTCATTATTGAAGTATGTGATAATTTTGCTTTTTTAATGAAGAAAATGAAAAATTACTATGATCTTGCCCCAAAATTGTGTAACTATGTAGGATCCTAGGTTGGGAAGGCAACATGCCCCAACCCTCATAAACATTGATAAAATTACATAATTTACTATCCCAAATGACTATGAAATAAAAATAAATAACCATGAAGTCATGTTCACTCAAAGAAATAACTACATAGGTAAATGAGATAAACATCAATAAATTTTTCTCATATAAAATCAATTACTCACTATAGATGCATTAAAGATTCAATTACAATGTTTCAGTCTATTTTGATCAAGTTCAGTCCATGTAAGTATAAAAATATCATGATCAAAAGGGAATGAACAATGTTCATTCTCCCATCATATATGCATGTTTGATTGTGTAGTTTAACTCAATATAGAATATAATGCATGCTTGAAAGATAATGGGCAATTTCCATTCCCCATCATAACCACAAATCTAATAATTGTGGATTGTAATGACAAATAATTACCATTTAACTATACTATGATGTTATGTATGTGAATGCACAAGGATCATTCCCCATAACTATGAATAAACTTATATATAATTCTCTACATCAATATGCTATATTTTATAACCTATATCTCATATGTATTTGTATGTAAAAACTTGTAATCCTATTACTGTAGCTATTGTATGTGTACCCATATACACACAATCAAGAATGTATGAATTTTTATTGAAGAACATGTTAAATGAATGCATATACATGGCATATGCCACTATAATTTGTAATAATGTGCCACTATATTTCATGTATGTAAACCAATCTAATATTTGAACTATCTAAATCTATAAAAATTGTACTATACTCTAACTTTATGCTCATGGAGGTGTTGATGTGTATTTAACCCACAACATAGGTCCTAAGGTTTTTCATTCTCTCATTTTATGATTCCAAGAGGCACTCTAGGGCACAAGTTATAGTTTTGGGACCTCCTATATAACATACCAGGGATAATTCAAAGAACATAGAATTATCACCAATGGAGATATCAATCTTCCATCCAAATCTATAATATATAGAGGGTTCACCAGGAAACTAGTGATGGAAGAATCATCACTCTTAGTTATTTGATGTAATATATAGACTAAATAGGTTACAGAGTTTGGGGAAGTTAGTGATGAGCATAATCCCTATAACAATATATCATAAGATGACAACCACAAAGTTTGTTAGCAAACACATCTACTTATGTATTTTTCAAATAACACAATAAATTATAGATATTATTAGGTTAATAATTAACTTAGTCTAAATAAAAACATCCTATATCAATCAATATCAATACCCATAGCTTCTATTATTTATAATCATCCACCACATCTATGCTAAGAATCATGAAAGGGCCTCACATAAAATAGAAAGGAATAATGAACATTCTCTAATATTTTAGAAGTTTTCTTAGTTTTCCATTAAAAGTTTGACCTTAATACAACATTAAAAGAGGTTTATATAGAAAAATAAGAGATGAGACCCACCATCCAAGAGAACTTGATTGAAATCACAGTCATCATGGCCTGTTATAATAAAAAATATGCCCAAAAATTACAAAACTTAATAATGGATGCATAAGATCAAGCCACATTTTTGGGATTATTTGAGTGATTAAAAGTTGGAAATAATATATAATTGATAGTGGGACCACCACATAAATATATTTGGCCTTTTATTCCACCAAATATTATGCAACCATCTTAGCTTCTCAATTTATCTTCACAAGGTTGACATGGGGATCTCAGAACAACACCTCTCCACATGTAAATAGTTCTACATGGATTTATTATAGGAATTCAAAGTTATTTTTGATTTCATTCACCTTGTTTATGATTTTTATGGCTTGAGTGGATAAGCATATAATAATCATTGATCCTATTTTGTTAAAGTTATTCTAAATTTTGTTTTAAATATCTCAAGTTACACCCCAAATTCATCTTTGGAAATAAATGTGCCATCCTGATTAAAGAGTATGGTGACAATGAAATTTTAAAAGTAGGCCAATATTTTATCCAAATTAGTCATATCTAAACTCATGTCCCTTAGTCATTCATCCAAGGAGGTTCTCATATTCATAACATAGGTTTGGTATAAGCCAAGGCCCATTAATGGCATGATCTTTAATTAAGGGAAGATGCTATTGAAATTTTATTTAATGTTTTATCCATTTTAACAATTAGTTATAAATACACTTATGATTTATGGTAAACACTCTTATTTTGGCCAAAAATTCCACCACCTCTTCTAAATCATGAAATAATTCTGAGAGTGCTCCCTCTACTTTATCCACTAGGTCAACTAGGAAGGTGGACATCACTTGGAAATCTAGTGTTTTAACTTGCTCTTTCAATTCCTTAATGATTTTATCAATCATCTCATGGGAGGCCTTCAAAATGGATACTGGGTCCTTAAAATTTCTTATCTCTCTCATTTTACTCCTTTTTATGGTCAAGTAAAATAAGTCTTCTTCTATCTTCTAGATTATAGAGTTTCCCTCTTATGTGACATTTGAGGTCATGACCCTTTTCATCCTTCTTATTCCTTTGTAAAATTTGAGTTGTATATCTAGGTCACCTTGGTAAACTATCTTAGGCCTTTGTATTTTCTCAAATTACAAGGCATCTATCCAATCTTATTCTTATATTAGCCCAAGGGTCTTTAAAGTAGTGGTAGAAGAATATGTAACTAGTGAAGTAGATAGAGAATCCATAGATGCAAGAGGGATTTGGATGGGATTAAAATGTGAAGGTGGGTCAATGGGAGTGAAAGTGGGAATGGAAATTGGATTTTAATATGGGATCATGTATTCCTTAACTTTTTCTTGTGCCATGTGGACCATGGGTCCAATGACACATTGCATATTTGTCATAATTATTAAAGAGGAGATGTGCTTGGTAAAAGTAAACCTGAGGGGGGATAAAATATAATAAATTCATGACCAATATGAAGATTATATTAGTTCAAGTCCAAGTTAGTGAGGATAATGATGATAAATTGGTTCACTCTATGTTTTAGGGGGTGGAAAAAAAGTACTAGCTATAAAATATGGAGTTGGAGGGTTTTTAGGTCCAATGGGATTTGGGGAAATTGACCAAAAGATCAAAATAGGCCTAAGTAATGTGGTTACTTATATAGTGAAAATTATATGTAGGGAGAGTTGAATAACTAGTGCCATTAGTCCATACCTAGTGTATACTCATGTAATTCCTAAAGTTTGTGGATTTCTAAGAGGATTTGAAACAAAAGTTAGTGGGGGAGGAGGACTTGAGAAAAAAAGGCAACTAGAAAACATAGGAGATTTGAAAATAATATAGATACTATAAAAAACAATGGAACCCAAATAAACTTGAATATGTGAAGGCCTATTTTGTGAAGAAATTACCTATGAGGTAGGCATGGTATAAGGTTTCCTAGTTCAATGTATAAATATGACTAAGCCTTAGGGGAGTTAGGCTAGGACTCAGTGTCACTTGAAATATATATTGTATGCACATGGGTAGGTTGATATACTTAGGATATTTCCTTGTATGAGGCAAAAAAAAAATTAATATTAAGGGGTGGAAAAAATTTTACCTTGTGAGATAATATATTTCAACCTCTTACCTATCTTTTGAGTGTCGTCCAAGTGAAAGGGTGCTCTAGGTATTTATGCTAAGACTTTATTTCTTGATTGTTACTCCTTTAACACTATTATATTTTTTAGTTTTCCAAAACTTTGTTATCATCCACATGGTTTAGATATAACCTATAATCATAATGGAGTTCATGGTGGTAAGTGATATTAAACCTTGACCTTAATTATTCTACATGGTTTTGAAATCTCCCTTGACGATCCCATTATTTTTCACCATGGAACTATAAAGCAATGAAATATGGCTAGTGAGTCAACATGGATTATAGTGTATTGATATTATTATACTCATGATGGCCTATTATGAGGGGTATATATGGGTAGGGATTCTACCTTTTATTAGCATAGTGACCGACATCACCATTGACATATTGGTATGAGATCTCCTACTCTACCATCTTGTTGGGCACATAGTAGGGTAACCTAAAGGGAGTAGTTTAGATCCCTTCAATTCTAATTATAGTGAAATTTTGGTAGTAAAAATAGGCCCTAATGTCCATAATTTAATATTTCATTTCCTTAGACAATACATGCATCCTATTTTCATTGATGATGAAGTACAATGGTAGGTATAAATGATCAAAAATATCCTTAATGCGATCTTTAAAATGGTGAATGTAAAGTTTGGATCAAAACATATACACTTGGGGATTATAAGTTGTCCATTTTGGAAAATAATGGTTATTTAAGGGAATAATGTCCTAATAGGCATATACTAAATGAGAAATCATATAGAATTTTCCTTCTTTCCTAACCCTCATTGCCTATTGGACCAAGTTAAAAGTTATTATACATTCAAAATCTAGTATTTGATTATCATCAATGATTATAATTAGGAGGGCACCCAAAACTTATTGAATTACATAATATCACTAGCATCCAAGATATTTTTATTGTATAAGAGTCTATGTATTCCTGATTTACTTAGTGTCTTGTATCTTCAATCGAGTCCTTTAGTGTTTCTAAAATATCATGAATTTCCATCTACTTCACAAAATATCTCTACCATAGGTGATCTCAGGGTTTCAAAGATGATAATATTTCTTGAAGGTAACCCTAGAGATCAAAACTATTCTA
Organism: Torreya grandis; assembly: GCA_037957365.1. NCBI lineage: Eukaryota > Viridiplantae > Streptophyta > Pinopsida > Cupressales > Taxaceae > Torreya > Torreya grandis. The sequence goes on from JARHVA010001856.1 coordinate 1,199,037, forward strand.
TATTTCCTAGTATATATTTTAATAAGGTCATTTTTACATATAAAATTCATGAACAAATTATAGAATAGGTCACCATAGGAATTAAATTAGGCTTGGCATTCTAATAATTTGATCTCCTAGGTAACATCATCATTATCCACTATCTTTTAAATTTCATCAACCACCTTGATTATCTCATTATAATGTTTATACCTGACTATGGCTTGTATGTGTAGATACTAAAATATGATTTATATAAAATCTATCTTCTATAATTGAAAAATACCTATCAAGGCTATATCCTTTAGTTATAGATCTTCTTACTGCCAAAAGTCTCATATTTTCCATCTAACTATGCCTCACTATTTATATTATGCTTTGAATCTATCATTTTTGATAATAAAAATCTCTTGCATAGTGAAAAAATATTATAACTTGATATACATATTCCACTATCATTTTTATATCCTCAGCAGCTTCTTAGCCTGTCGAACACTTGCATTCCACATAGGGACACCTATTTCAATGTAAGTGTTCAAATTATTATCTAGTGTCTATATCTCAAAAATAATCTAATTTTCAAATCTTTTGAATCCTATGGGTTATCCCATTTGTTTTATTCCACCTTTTTGTGAGATATTTTTGAAAAGTGTGGTATAAATTGAAATAAATAAATTTCATTATCACCAAGTAATATTCAAAATCTTAGTAAGCACACATCTAGAAAAACACGTTTTAAGTGTTAAAAACTACCCTATTCTTCCTTATTTTTATATCAATCATAGGATTATCCATATTATAGGTATGAAGAATTCAAAGAAAAGCCCATGAGTATTATATTTCATGTTATAAGATAGATAATTATATTCCATTGAATATAGAATATTGAATCCTTGTGCACACACAAGCCAATACTTAGGGGAAAACTGGAAATGTCTAAGGCACTCTTCAGAGTATTAGATATGTAGGCAATGCTCATTGATAAAATGGGTCATTAAGGTTAACTTAAATTCTTGAGCCCACTAAAGCCTTTTTTTATAAATGTACAAATTCCTAAGGGGAAGAGCTAGGATTTGATCTATAAATAATCATCTCCAACTTGTGTACATGAATAAAACATATCAACAAAAAGGTGGTAGAGAACCCAAAAAGATCCAAGTGGTGACTCCACAATACAAGGATTATTTTATATTGGATAGATACATTGACATAAGTATACCTACTTTGATGCAAGTGTCCTAAGGATGACATAAGTGTCCAAGTGTCACATCTAATCTTGCTCTATAATACTGCTTAATTAGTAAAAGTGGATCATGAAACTAATGATCTGTAGTTAAAAATTTTATGACATATTTGGGTATGTATGCTACATGGTTGATAGTCATATTGATGTTTTGTGATTAGTTATTATGATGGATAACATTTGAATATGTTTATAATGTGTCTTATGATCATGATTGACTATGATTTCATTTACATATTTAATAAATTTAGTAGTTTATTGATTCTTATATTTATTTTTATGATAATATTATATTAACTACACATTTTTTGATTATGGTGGTTGTAGGATTATCCCACCCTCAAACAATCTAGAGGGAGAGTATCATCAGAGAGGGGGGTATATATAACAATATGGGGGGTTGAGAGAACTCTGTTAAACCCACACACACCACATTATAGTTACTTGAGTGAAATGAATGTTTCTTACTTTAGTTGTTTTGATAGAACACAACTCTTGTTTTCATTGTGTAGGTACAACACTTTTGATATGCTTAGCATGTGAAATTCTTGTATTAAATGGTTGTGTTCTTTAAATATCCATAGGAATTAAACTTCACTTTGATAATCTTGACTAAATTATGGTTATTAGAGGTATGAATGCTAATGGTATTATTTGGTTTCTTGATTCATCTTAGTTTATTTATTCAAATTATGCCTTTTTGGTGACATAGTGAAGAGGAAAAACACAATCTAAAGTAAATTAGTTAAAAAAAAAATTCATGAATTTAATTATATTTTGGTTATTATTATTGGCATATTATACAATTTTGAAAGGTAATGAAATTTAGGTTATTTGGTAATTTTGAAAAAGGAATTAGGGTTCTTTTATTTATTTCTAGGATTGAGGGATTTGATTTCACTCAAGAAAATATTGAGGGTTTCTTTAGCTACCATGCCTAGATATATTGGAATGATTGAAAGTTAATGACAAACATGAATAAGTTCTAGCATTGATTAATTTGAATCCCATAATGGTGAACTTGGAGAATATTTTGAGAATAAAATGAACATGAAAAACATGCATGGGTGATGGGAAAATAATAATAGAGAAGAGAGAGAAGAAAATATGAACATAACAGAAGGGAGATTTGAGCTTGGCAAAAAGAAGAGATAATCTTCCAATTTTCAAATTTAGATGACACCCATTATAGGATCAGGTTGATTGAACTTTAGCTTACCATTTTTATTAGTTTTATACTTTGATCTACAAAGGAAAAACTATTCTTTGATATGGGTTTATATTCTATCTAAATGAGTGAAATGGTAGTCTTTAACAAAAAAATAGAAATTTATGTATATTGACATGGGGATGGAACCCATTTTTATCCGTAAGATGATACACATATTATAGGTTAAAATAGTATACTAAACACCCTATTCTCTAGATCTATAGACCTAAGGATGTAACTCAATTCTGTCCATAGGCCTATAGATATAAGGTTGGACATATTAGAATGAAAAATTGGGTATTTAGAAGTTTGGATGAGATTACATTGTTACCTTATGACACCTCAAAAATCATGAAAAAGGGATACTTTACGTATTTTTTTAAAATTTATATGAATGTTAGGTGAGTTTAATTATTGGAAGTAAATCTATATGCCCTAGGGATATTCAAACATTCATTTCAATTTAGAACTCATATGATTTATTATCTTTGTGAATCTTGTATAAGAGCTTATATTTATATGAACTATGATGACTAGATGTAGATAGTCAATGACTTGGGTTTTGTGTCATTTGACATAGTGAATAAGGGTGATAGGGTTATAAACATTTTACATAAAAAAAAATGAACATTGTTAGCTATGAATTTGGTTGTAAAAACTTGGTTGAACCATTTAAGCTTTATAAAGTTTAATGTGTGTGTGAGTGGGGGAGGGAGGGGGTAGGGGGGAACATGTATGATTGTATTTACATATATGCATTATATATTAATAGTATGAGTCCTTAATAATGAAGGTTTCTAAGTATCTAACAAGAAATACTAAAACATTAGCTATTGGTATCTTTCCTATTAGTATGTATAAACAAATGTATACATATATATAAATACTTATGCTACCAACTGTACCCAATTATTATATGCAATCTATAGCCAAATATTATTGGGTTTTTAAATTTGAACCTAAATTGTCTCTTTTTGATGGATTAACACACTATAGGTATATGGAAAATACTACAAACCTGTACATTAGTTATTTATGAAGTAGTCTGAGCATATACATAATTGTTATCTAGTTCAAAAAACATACATTGATTGTATGCATATTTGAAGTTTTAGGTATATACAATTGTATGTACAAATAAATATTGTTACAGCCATTTATGTATACATGTGTAAAAACCAAGTGTAGACTAGTATCTTTTTAAGGTATGGAAGAATTGTAGGTTATAAAGGGGAAAAATTATAAGTTTGATTTATTTAAGTGACTATGTATATATAAACAAGGGTGATTATCCATAGATTGCATGAATGGTAATGGGATATCAAACAAATATGAATTTTAATAAAAAACATACGTATATTGTTTACATATTCTCAGATATTAGAATATTTATATTGGTCCTTATTCATATGTGAACAATAGGGCAAATCTAGTTTATAAAGTATGAATAGGCTGAGATCTTATATTATTGAGATTTTTTCATACAATAGCACGTGATGGAATAAGTAGGGTAAAAATGTATAAATAAATCTTAGAGGCTTGAATTTTTTTATGAGCTATTTTTATATTTCATGGGTTATATTTTTGACTGAGTTCTATCGTCATATGAATATAAGGGTATGGTGAGAAGGGACTTATAATACTTTGATATATTGTTATAGTCTCCTATACATATCTAGTTTTGAATACAATTCATTTTTTAAACCTATGCATATCACTTTTGTGGATAAGTGAATGAAAATAATGAGATTCTTGATTTATGATTGCTTGTACCTTATAATACTATTTGGGTTGAGTGTATGTTGCAATCTACATTTATTATGCTTGAATCTATATGTGAAAACTATATACTTATTTCACAAATAACTAGCAATAGATATATGAGGGTGCCAATATGCAAATCATATACCTATCCCCTAATATCTTCTAATAGTTATGATTCAGTAGTAGAGAGTTTATGTGATAATAATCGACTCAAATCCTTAGATCTAATTTATATAATGAAAACTTTGGCCAAAGTAATGTTATAGTTGAAACATTTTCATTTTATTTTACTTTCTAATTTACATGTGTATGTTGATGTCATAATAGATAGAGGACTAGTTTCCATGGTCTATATGATTTTTGCATGTATTAGTGATTTTACACACCTGGGTTCTAGTTGATTTCATGATATCCACATTGTTATTATCTACTGCTCAATGAAGGTTAGGGCCACTCCCAATGGGGAGGTGCAATGGAGACCATTGGTATATGATTGGAGGTAAAGAAATTAGATGATTCTCTCCCTCTATTCATTTATTTCAACTATTTGGGATCATACTCAGGGTATATTTATGGATCTTTGAGTTGCTTGTGAAGATATTTTGTACTATTAGACATTTGTATTATATATTTGACTTTGTACTAAAATATAACATGTAGTACATTATTATTTGATGGATTCAAAAAAATAGTGGTGGTGAGACTTTTAATTTATTTTGAATATTATGAAAATAGTGGTTGTAGGCTTATTTATGGCTGAAATGTGGATTAAACCAATATTTTATTATACTTGATTCTTTCCATTATACTTGTAATGAGAGATAATCATTTTGTAATTTGTTATAGTCTGTTTGATAGCTAAATGGATTATTTTTTAAGCCAATGGGTTGATACATTGCTGCATTTATTACTTTAGATGCATTTAGTAATCAAACAATGATGTTTATAGATAGTTTTAATGAATATTTAAGTGTACCATTGGTATTTAAAAAGTAATGTATTTATTGTATAACCTAGTGGGGTTCGAACATTGTGGTATCATAGCAAAGGTTTAATTCTCAAACCTAATGAGTTCACTAACATAATCTATTTTCCTAATTTTTTAGTAAGGATAATGAAATGAGGTAAATCAAGTGGTGAGGGGACTTCTAATGCAAACTATCAAGCTGATTCCAATCAACTGGTATTAGAACAAGCTATACAACTTGATTGGATACTCACTATCATGAATGAGACTAGAGACATGATATCAAATCCAGAGTGAGAAGTTCATAGACCTAAATAAGAATATGAATAATAGGTTATAAAATAATGACCTATGAACATGAAGTGCCTCAAGATTAAGGGCACAAAGAAGGTTGACAAGTGGCTAGAGTTCAAGAAGCTGCAAAGCTTGTACATGAAATGAATAAAGTGAAACCACCCAAGTTAGATGGTATAGTATTAGGTGATGGAGCTAAAGCTTGGCTCATAAAAATAGAAAGGTATTTCAAAATTTTAAATTATTATGAGGTGACTAAGTTTATGTGAGGATCTTACTAATTAACTGGTGAAGCACGAACTCAGTGTGTTAATAAGAAGTTTGAGATGAACCTTTATTATACTAACACGACTTGGGAGTAGTTTGTGACTCTTTTTAGGGTACAATAGATAAACCAACTATATTTTGATTATAAATTGATAGATTTATATAATTAAAAGGGGATTTGTTCATAAATAAATACTAGGAGCTATTCAAAAATATCTTGAAGTATGTTCCATAGTAATAGAAAGATGAATGTTTCCATATCAGTAAGTTCATTATGGGATTAAAAACCCAAATTAGATGTGAATTGAATGTGCATAGACCATCCACTATAGATCAGGTCCTTAAAAAGGTAGTTAAGTAAGACAAAAAGATAAAATCACTTGCATAGGTTAGAGAAAAGTTAAAAAATAAGTTTGGTAGTTCTAAAAAACCCTTCAAGAAAAAGAAATGGAAATGGAGTGGGAATACCAAAAACTGGTTCAATAGTCAGAATGCAAGATTCAATAATGTTTCAAGGAATAAGAAACTAGGAAGTAATTTTAGAGAAAGATTCAAGGGTGATAATTAGACTAAGAGGAAAGGACCACCTGGAGAATGTTTTACTTTTGGAGGAGATAATTATGATAAGGATTATCCTTGGTGGAAGACATATGGAAAAAATAAGAATATATCCACATCTACATCACAATAGGGAACCTTTCAAAAATGTATCCATGTAGAAGTGGATAACCATCAAGTGAAATTTCAAGCCTTTCACATCAAAGTATCAAGTACTTTGTTTAGGTATCCTATTTCTATTTCGATAGATACAAAGGCTACTAAATGTTTTATCTAACCTAGAATGCTAAGTAAATTTTTTAAGAAAGCTATTTTTATGGTAAATGCTTGGTTAGTTCCGTATGGGAATGAGTATAGGGTTAAGGTTGATAGATGTCTTGTTGAGGTTAAAATAAAATTACCATAATTAATCATAGTTGTTGATATTTATTCATTACCACTAGGTTCATATGATGTGATCCCAAAAGTGAATTGGCTCTTTAGACACAAAGCCAAAGTTGATTATTTTCTTAAGAAGGTTGAGTGTTTGGAAGAATTGGGAAATCAAACTCAAAATCAAGGAAATCAGAGGGAGTTAAAATTGAGGAAAAATTTAGTTGTTTAGTTGAATAAGGCTTAATGAAATGGATGTCAATCATTCCTAGTCAAAATGGATGAAATTGGTGAAGTTAAAGAACCCACTTTGGAAGATTATATTTTTCTATAAAAGTTTTAGAATGTTTTTCTAGAGGAATTATTAGGTTTATTTCCAAAAATGGAATTTTATTTCACCATTGATATCATTCTAAGGTTAGAAATAAAATATAAATATTCCTACATAATGAAAACAACTAAGTTAATTGAGTTAAAGGCATAATTTTAGGAGATGTTGCCTAAAGGATTTACTTGGGCAAGTGTTTCACCATGGGGTACACCTATATAATTTGTTAAGAATAAGGATGGAACCCTTCATCTACATTGAATACCAAATTTATAACAAGGTAATAATTAATAACACATATCCTTTACCTTACATTAATGATCTTTTTAATCAAATTCATGGTTGAATAGTCTTTTCAAAGATTAATATCCATGTTGGTTACCATCAGTTGATAATTTAAGATGATGACATTCCAAAAATAGATTTTAGGACTCATTATGGTTATTATGAGTTCAAAATACTTCCTTTTGGACTAATAGATGTGCTTGAAACATTCATAAATCTCATGAATAGTGTGTTTAGGGACTACCTTGATCAATATATGCTAGTCTTTTTGGATGATATTCTCATATATCCCAAAATTGAAGAAGAACATGTTGAGCACTTGTTTTGGTTTTATAGTGGTTTTTAATTCATAAACACTTTGAAAATTTGTCCAAGTGTGATTTATTTCAAATAAGAGTATATTAATTGGGACACATTATCTTTGTAAAAAGAATTTTAGTGGATCTAACTAAGATTAGAGCCATTATGGAGTGACCAACACCCAAAAATGTACATGAGGTGCATAGTTTTATGTGTTTAGTAGGGTACTATAGGAATTTTATACCAAATTTATCCAATAAATCTAATCTAATCACCTTTATTCAACATAAAGAGTAGAACTTTTGTAGGTCTAGTAAGTGTGAAGAAGCTTTTTAGGTTTTGAAAAAGAGGCTTAATTTAGCACCAGTTTTGCAAATTCTAAATCCTAATGGTCATTTTATAGTTATAAAAAATGCATTAAAAGAAGTTCCTATACATGATGGTTTAGATATAGCCTATAAATCAAGGAAATTGAAGCCTTATGAGACAAATTATGCTCTTAATGACCTAAAACTAGCTACCATAGTTAATTTTGGAGGCATTATTTGTTTGGAAAGCCTTTTAAGCTTAAAACCAATAATTTGGGCCTCAAGTACATATTTACCCAATCTAACCTTAATTATGATCAAAGGCGATGGTTAGAATTTTTATTAGATTATGATTTTAACATCAACTAAATTAAGGGAAAAGAGAAACAAATTATAGATGCCCTTAGTCATAGAAGGTACATTACAGCTTTGGCCACAATCAGAAGTACTTTTCAATATCAAGTAGTAAAATTTTCTCCTAGAGATGAATTCTATGAATAGGTTAAGAAAGCTTTGGCTAAGAATCCTGAGGATTGTAGATACCATGGTTTTAAATTCTATAATGATGGAATTTTGAGGTATAATGGTAGAATATATGTGCCAAACATGGAAAATTTTAGGAATATTATGATAAAGGAATTAAAAAATGCTCCATGTTTAGGACATCTTTGAGTGACTAAAATTTTAGCAAAGTTAAAACCATTATATTTATAGAAGGGAATTAAAAAGGATGCATCAAACTTTGTGTTTATATGATTGGAGTGTTAGTGATTTAAAGCTAAACATGTACAGCCTAAAGGATTGTTGTGCCCACATTCCATACCATAATGGAAGTGGAAAGTTATTAGCATGGACTTTGTGCAAGGAATGATTGTGTTTAAAAACCATCATGCCATGATTTTGGTAGTTTTGGATAAACTTACAATGTTATCTCACTTTATTCTAGGTAATTTAATAGATGATGCATCGATGTTTGCCAAAAGGTTTGTGAAATAGGTTTATAAATTTCATGGGTTTACAAAAAATATCATATCATATAGGGAACCTAAGGTGACCTTGATGTTTTGGTAAAATATTAATTTATATTTAGTATACAACATAATTTCATTATAGCTTACCATCTAGAAATAAATGGGAAAATAAAAATAATAAATCAGGTTTTGGAGGATATTTTGAGGATGTATTTCATTGATGGGAAATACAAATGGGAGGAATACTTACCATTAGTTGAGTTTGCTTATAACAACTCATACCAATCATCTTTAAAAATGGCTCCTTTTGAGGTAATGTATGGTAGGGGGTGAACACCAATCAACTGGGATAAATTAGAAGATAGAGTGGTCTTTGGACTAGATATGCTTGTATAAATGAAAGAAAAATTAAATTCAATAAGGTAAAGATTGGATAAAACCAATGATAGGCAAAAAAAATATGTTGATCTAAAAATAATAGTAAGGTAATTCTCATTTAGAGATAAATCTTTTCTATGAGTCAAACCCAAAAAGAGTGTTATTAATTTTGGAAAATCAATAAATTTGTCATTGAGGTATGTGGGATCCTTTAAGTTTTTATAAATGATTTAGCTTAAATGCATAATATTTTTTATGTATCTTATCTTAAGAAATATATTATTGATCCTACACATGTTTTGGATTGGAATGAATTATAGGTTTCAGATCTAAGGGTGGTCACAATAAAACTAATCATAATAATTGGTACTTGCAAACTTATCTTGCATAATATATGAGTATCATAATGTAAGGTCTATTGGGACCAATATTTTAAGGATAGTGCTATATGGGAGGATTATAAAGAATTCTTGAGGTTGTTTCCTCATTTATTTAAATTAATATTATTGATAAACAATATTTATATATCTATTGAACATTATTTTTATTTTATGAACTATCATTGAAATAAATGTCATCAAGATGATGACCTATTTTAGAAGGGAAGGGTGTCATATCCAGTCTTGCTCTACAAAACTGCTTAAGTATTAAAAGTGGACTATGAAACTAATGATTTATAGATCTAATTTTATACCATATTTGACTATGTATGTTGCATGGTTAATAGTCATATTGATGTTTCATGATTAGATATTATTATGGATAACATTGCATATGTTTATACTATGCTACATGATCATGATTGATAGCGATCTCATTTATAGATTTTTTACATTCAATAGTTTATTGATGCTTATTGATTATTGTGATAATATCAGATCAAATACCTACCTATTTGATTGAGGTGCTTGTAGGATTGTCCTACCCTCATAAACATTATAGAGGGAGAGTATAATCAGAGAGGGGTTTGAAGATACCAAAATTGGGGTTGAAAAAATTCCACCAAACCAACACACACCACATTATAGTTGCTTTAGTGAAATGAATGTTACTTGTTTTGGTTGATTTGACACCATATGATTCTTGTTTGCATTGTTTAGGTGTAACACTTATTGTGATATACTTAACATGTGAAATTATTACATTGACTGGTTATGTTCTTCAAATATCCATAGGAATTAAACTATGATTTGATAATATTAACTGCATTATGGTTAGTGGAGGTATGAATGTTAATGGTCTTGTTTGGTTGTTTGATTCATTTTGGTTTAATTGGTCACATTATGCCATTTTGGTGACATAGTGAAGAGGCAAATAGAGGGTAAATAAACTCCAAATAAAATTAGTTAAAAATGAATTTCATGACTTTAATTATATTTTGTTTATTATTATTGGCATATTCCATGAAGTAGAAAGGTAATGAAATTTAAGTTATTTGGGAATTTCAAAAAAGAAATTAGGGATGTTTTTTTGTTGTTATGATTACAAGAGTTTACTTCATTCAATGAGATATTGGGTTTTTCTTCAGCTACCATGCCCGTATATGTGGGAATGACTGAAAGTTAACAAAAATCTTGAATAAGTTTGAGCATTGATTAATTTGAATCCTATAATGACAAACTTAAAAAATAGTTGGAGAATAACCTGAACATGCAAAACTTGCATGGGTGATGGGAAAATAATAAGAGATAAGAGGGAGAATAAATTAGGAACATGATAGAAGGGAGATTCAAGCTTGGGAGAAATAAAAAATAAGCTTCCATTTTGCACATTTAGATAGCACCTATTATAGGATCAGGTTGATAGAACTTAAGCTTACCATTTTGTTATTAGTTGCATTCTTAGATTTATAAATGAAAAACTATTCTTTGATATGGGTTTATATTCTATTTAAATGAGTGAAATGGTAGTCTTTAATTAAAAAAAAAAGGATTTGATGTATATGGACCTAGGGATGGAACCCAATTCCATCCATAGGTCGATACACATATTATAAGTGAAAATATTATACTAAAATGTTAGCGATTATATTATTACATTAATTTATTGGGATATTTATGAAGAGGTAAATAATATATTAGTTTGTTAGTTATATTAGGGTAGTCATATTATTGTAATAACAATATTACGAATATAGTGTGTTATTCATAGGGATTTGGGTGAGAGTTTGATGGAGAGATAATCTCCATAATTATAGGATTGATATTCCTATAAAAATATAATGTCCTGGATGAATAAAAATATATGAAGAATATTATGATAGTGTGAAAATATTATTGCATCTGAAATATTGTCTCTCTATTCAACTTTATTATATAGTACATGAGGAAAATATTTGTGTAGGCTCTTATTATACCTAAAATTGGTATTAGAGCAATATTGTCTAAACCTGTGATGAATTAATAATCATGAAGGGGCATCCATATATTGTAGTGCCCCTGATTGATGAGATGCTTGTTAGTGTATATGTTATCTGACTAATGAGTTTTGTTAGATGAAACTCCTTATATTTGTAGCACCCAAGAAAATTAGAATTGGTGGAAGACACAACTGGCATAAAATTTCAAAATGATAGGTGGAGACATTTGGACCAAGGGAAATTACATCGGATCTCATTATAGACTCATGAGATTCTCTAGAAACTTGATCTTGTCTCCAAACTACTCTGAATCAAATCCAACATAGAGAAAGTGTGGAATAATACAGCTCATCGCCTAACTATAACACATCCCAATAAATATTGGCTTGATATTTAGAAACTATAGAAGAGGAAAGAATAAATAGTCAGAATTTTGATCTTGATAGTCATGATTATGTTTTTTTCTTATTATTTCATTCACGCTATCCTATTTACTATGCATACAATCTAGAGATTCATGCTACGTTCAATTCAAATACCTATGCACATACCTACATGGAGTGATCTCTATAGAGAATGCTCATTAAATAATTGGATTATCAACTCTACTTGACTTAGGTGCCTTGCCTAATGTATTCCTTTGAGATCAGTACCTATAATATTTTTTCCAAACTTTGAGCAATTTCACCACATCCCACCAAAAATCTCTATCAACACATGCATGTAGTTTATTACCATAATAGACCATTTTTACCTTTAGATGAATAATTTAGAGTATGGATCCTTTAATTTGACTATCCATCATTATGATTCTTCTAAATAGAATTACAAGCAAATTTACATCTCTATCGACACTTGGACTTCAACATCATTGCACAACCAAACTAGATTTTTATAAGCTCACAACTTTAGGTTTAAGTCTTTTAGTTTGTTTACATTAGATATTAAATGCTTTTAGATAATCTAGTGTTTAAGTTTTGGTTTAGTATTATGTTTAAATCTATATTTAATGAATTTTCATTAATTTTTAGGTTAACGTTATTTGTTCTTCATTTTAAGGTGTCAGGTTTTTAGTGAATAATTTTATTAGTTTAGAGTTGGTCATTGAGTCTTTAGTTTTAATCTATCGATGCTAATTTTTTTTGTAATGATTAAAACCTCTAGTTTAGGTTTTATAAACATACAATTTTATAAGTCGAATAATTATTATATACAATACTAGTCTTTATTATTAAAATTAAAAGTCATCATTTTGATTATTTGTCAATGTTCATAAAAAGTTGTCAAAAATAGCTAAGTCAAAAAATTCAAAGAGTCCATATGTCAAAAAAGTCAAAGTAATTTAGGTTTAGGTGTCATAATAGTCATTATCAAAAATTGTAAAATATAAAAATATTTACCTCACAGATGCATTTTCACTTATATGAAACATCCAAATTATAGGGGGAATGTATCTTTAGAAAATTTATGTAGCTAAGATTCATCAACATATTAGTTGAGTGAGAAGATTCATCCACTAGAGGATAGTGGAAACAAATTTTGTAGGTTCTAGATCCTCTCATTAGTCACCAATGATGAGGCCCAAGAATATTTGGTGACATATATGGTGTGGTGTGTTTTTATAGTTTCTATTGTATATTTGTAAAATAAGAATAGAAGAATATGCCTATTCAAGTAATGTAATTTATATAAAAATTACATATATAATTCCATGATGTGAGAACATAGTGAAAGATCAGAAAACACCAATGTAAGTTAGTTTATGGATCTTGAAAAGGTTTGTGGTAGATCTAGAAAACAACTGGAAGTGAATAGTGAATATAAGGAGGTTCTTATTCATGTCATGGTTTGTGGTAAACATAATTAAAACCATGGGAGGAG
>JARHVA010001856.1:1217500-1355000 GCA_037957365.1 Torreya grandis
GCTTGAATTTGTTAATGACCTATTTTAAGATTTCATGCATTATATTATTGACTAGTTTTATCATCATCATCATCATCATTATATATATATATATATATATATATATATATATATATATATATATATATATATATATATATATATATATATATAATTATGTTTAAGGTATATGTTGAGAAGGGACTTAGAATACTTAGAATACTTTTTCTAGTCTCCTATACATATCTAGTTTTGAATATAGTTCATTTGTTAAACCTATGCCTATCACTTTTGTGGATAAGTGAATTAAAATAATGAGATTATTTATTTATGATTGATTGTACTTTATAATATTTTATATATATAATAATTAATTATGTTTAAGGGATATGTTGAGAAGAGACTTAGAATACTTAGAATTCTTTTTCTAGTCTCCTATACATATCTAGTTTTGAATATAGTTCATTTGTTAAACCTATGTCTATGACTTTTGTGGATAAGTGAATGAAAATAATGAGATTATTTATTTATGATTGCTTCTACTTTATAATATTATGTGGTTGAGTGTATGCTATAGTCTATATTTGTTCTGCTTGAATCTATATGTGAAAATTATAGACTTGTTTCATGGTTAATAGATGATAAATATATGAGGGTGCTAGTATGAAACTCATATACCTATCCCTTGATAGATTTTGATAGTTATGATTCAGTAGTAGAGAGTATTATGTGATTATAATTGACTAAGATCCTTATATAATTTATACAATGAAAAATTTGGTCAAAGTAATGTTATAGTTGAGACATCCTTATTATATTATACTTTCTAGTTTACATGTGTATGTTGTTGTCATAGTAGAGAAAGGATTTACTTTTATGGTCTATATGATTGATATATGTATTAATGATTTTACACACATGGATTTTGGTTGATTTCTTGATATTTACACTATTTTTATCTATCCATTCGTGAAAGGTAGGACCACTCCCATTGGGGAGGTGTCTGGGAGACAACTGGTCTGTGGTTGGATGTAAATAACTCAAATGATGCTCTCCCTTTGTTTAACTATTTTAACCATTTTGGATCATACTCAAGTTATATTTATGGATCATTGAGTTACTTATGAAGTTATTTTGTAATATTGATCATATTGTATTGTATATTTGACTTCGTACTAAAATGTAACTATAGCACATTATTATCTAATGAATATTCAACAAAATAGTGGTGGTGAGACTTGTAATTGATTTTTAATTTTATGAAAATAGTGGTTGTAGGCTTATTTTTGGCTAAAATGTTGATTAAAACATTATTTTATTATACTTGATTCTTTCCATTGTACATGTAATGAGAGATAATCATTTTGTAATATGTTATAGTTTATTTGATAGCTAAATGGATTGTTTTGTTAGCCAATGGGTTGATATATTGCTACATTTATTACTTTAAATAAATTTAGTAATCAAACAATGATTTTTATAGATAGTTTTAATGAATATTTAAGTGTACCATTGGTATTTAAAAAAATTAGTGTATCTATTATATAACCCAATTGGGTTATAACACCAAGCCTCTAGATATAATATTTCTAAAATATGATGACTAGATCCTAAGCTTATTCTTCTCTTTCTCCACCTTTATGTATTTTATATATGCCTGTGCATTTGTAAATAATATAAATATTATGTTTTTATAATGTTTATGCAATCAAATTATTATTTTGAGTTTAATTTATATATTTATAATAATTCAACATTTTAATTTAGAATATGAACTATTTAGCTAAAATATCTCTAATGGCTCATTACTACAGCTATTGATACTTCAACATATACTCAAAATAAACCAGTTAACAAAAAAAATGTTATACTCAAATGATATACAAAAAATTATGAAACATAAAGAAGCATAATATTATAATGAAATAACTTGCTTATATAGGCAAGAAAAAATAGATTGCAAGCTAAACTAACCAATGTAGGACAAACCCCTACATAAGACAAAACTAAGTAAACACAGATACTTAGAGCCTAGCAAACATGAGTAAAAAGATACTCTAAAACCCCTCCCAAGTGAAGCTAGGGGATAATAATAGATGATACAGTGTGAAGTCACATGTCCTTATGGATGCCAATCCATCATGCTAGATCTATAAATAGGTCATAGTCTAAAACATGAACATCAGTAGATCTAATACATGGGTGGGAAACAGATCCCCATGCCCCTCATACATCACCCCATCTTAAACCTATACATTCTAAAATCATCATAAGCATACACATCCATAGATGAAAAATAACCCTCCTCATCTTTTCTCTTCTATGTAAGATACTTCTATAGCAATCCTATCAAGTCCTCCAACCTTGGCGAAGAACAAGATTCCACTAGACCATTTAGAGAAGAAGCATAATCAACACCACTGCTAAAGTTCTAGAACATAGGACCTTAGTACAAATGATCAAATATTCTAATTTTTAGAAATAAAATGGAGATCATTCAACTCCAAGCCACTATAAACACTTGCAATAATTATCCATAAACTGTCAAAAAAATTACAGTGCATAAGATCTATTGCAGGAATGCTGGGGGGAATTTTTTTTGAAGACCCATTAATTATCTCACAAAACCTAGAAAACCCCAAAAAAATTCTTGATAAAATGTAAATAAATTCATTATACAAATATGCACCTAGTTCATCAAAAAAAAAAAAAAAGTTTTTGCAAAAATCTCTATTTTCAATGAATTTACAAGAATTTTTAAGGTTTTGAGGCCTTTCAGACTCAATGGGACAAGTTAGAAGACTTGAAAATGCACCAGAAAATAGTTGACTACAAAAAGTGGTTTAAAAAGATGGCTTAGCCTCTAAAATTATGGAATTTTAAAACTTATTGGAATCTGAACATATGATGTGAGATAATTGTTTTGTCCAAAAAAACTTTAGATTTGTAAACAAAAACATTTAATGATAATGTAAAATTTACATATTTACATAATAAATCTTATAGACTGCAAAAAATACATATCCAAATGGGAAAGAACCTATAAACTGATTAATATCTATTAGAGGGTGGCTATGATACCATGAAAGATTTATCAAAACTCTTCATTCAAGATCTCTCCAATTACTCACTACTATATCCACTAATGCTTCAACATATACTCAGAAGAAACCAATTGACAAAACAATTGTTATACTCAAATGATATGCAAAAGATTATGAAACATAAAGAAGCATAATATTACAATGAGAGCACTTATTTATATAGGCAAGGCAAAATAGAATTCAAGATAAACTAGTCAATGTAGGACGAATTCCCATATAGGACAAAACTAAGTAAACACAAATACCTAGAGCCTAAGAAGCATGAGTAATAAGATACTCTAATAGAATATTTATTTATTTAAGTTTTTAATTGATTGGCCTACTTTATAATATTTTTATTCATCCTTGTGTATAACATATTATACCCCTTTAAGACTCATCCAAAAAATATAAAAAAGGGTTAAAAATTTGGTGAACCTAATCTCTCTATCTTCTCTTTTAACTCCTAGTTTTCTCTAGGGTTTTTAGTCTTCTAGGGTTTCTGATTTTAGTAATTTCTAGATCTAATTTTTTCCATTTCCTTTGGAAATATTAAACATGGAAAAATTTAAGAAATGTCTTTTCAAAATGGAAGATACATAAGCCTTAGTCAATCATATAAATATAATTAATTAATTCATTAGTGGATTCTTACATGTTACACAAGAAGTCAATAAACATGCTAAGGATAGTGCATCCATATCCAATAATTGGTGAACCCTTAGATGAGACAAATCTTGTTACATATATAATGGTAATAATTAATACTTCAAAATCAATTATCATTTTCAATGTTTACATCAACATAAGTGGTGTTTTCATCCCCTTTAGTGGCTTATTAAATCTAAAATCTACATCCCAATGGGTCTACTAAACAAACTCTTCCCCAAGTTATTCAAGATTTAGAAGCTAAGGTTACCAACATTGAATAAAATTATTTGAAATCAACTCATGTTATTGATTCAAAATATGTGTTACATAATCTTCTTGCACCTAAAATATATTTAAATGCTCTACCATCTAATTTTGTTGTACCAAATTCACATTTTATGATGTCATGGGTGATTCTAAACAAATTGATATTTATATTTAAAATACCTTTATTATGATTAAACTGATAAAATTATGACCAAATTATTTTAAAGTAGCCTAAAATACTATGTTTTAATATGGTTTTATGACTTACCAATCCAATCAGTAAAAGCATTCAAACCTATAGAGGATTAATTTATATCACATTTATCTATCAACATCACTAAAACTATGCCATATGCATAAATTTATAAGATCAAGTAAGGAACCAATTAACCTATCAATGAATATGTTTTGAGATACAAAACAATATTGGTCAAAATGAAAAATCCAATGGCAGATAAAGAGCTTCAAGACATATTTAAGAAAAGTTTGCTTTCCCTATTACATGAGTCCATCATTTTTAATAAGTTTAAGTATTTTGATGACTCATGTCATATTTTTAGAGATTATGAAATGAAACTGATTTCATTAAATAATCTTAAGTTTTTATAAAACACATTGTTTACATATACTACCAAGTTTCATATCAAACCAAGCTATAAGGTAAAACCTAAATAACCTAAAAATGAATAAACCAAAATGGTTAACATAATATAACATCATCCTAATCATTTCATCTTATCAAATACACCTAAGATATAATTTACATGATTATCTAAGTCTCCAACTTTATTACTTAATAATCTTGTGGATTTTCATCTCATCTCTCTCTCTCTCTTCCTATAGAGGTTGACATGAATCAACCTCTACAAAAAGGATATGATGCCAATACATATTGTGACTATTACCAATGCCCTAAGTATTATAAAAACAAGTGTTATACCTTAAAAGATAATATCTAAGATTTAATTTATAATTGACAACTTAACTTTAATGGTCCTCTAAAGGATTCAGGTTCATAACATAGTGACCATCAAAACATGAAAATATTTAACAATCCTTTGCAATATCATTCTAAGAAATATCTAAAAGTTAAAATGGAATATAATACACATATTCCTTCATCACATTATGGGCATACATTATATGGATCATTATCACTTATACATGCATGATAAATCCTATGTTCAAATACCTTCTATTACATTTGATGATAGTAAAATAGTGGATGATGACTTAGATATACATTATTTATTTATTTATTTAATCATACCTTGATCATAATCCTATACATAGTGTTACAATAGATAAAAATGTTAGTGAGAATGTATGTACCATTATTTTAATTACACATTTGGGATATACACATGATGATCTATAACTTTTGATTAAAATAGTTAGAGCATTCAATGGGACATCAGAACACATTATTGGTGAGAATTATTTACCTTTACAATTTAGTCTAGTACATGTGGTTAATTTTTTTTTAATTATACCATATATGGGAGTATTTAATAAGTTATTAATATGAACTTAGATATATAAAATATATGCAATACCTTCCACACTACATAGGTGTATTAAATACATTCATACCAAAAAGGTCGTCATAGTTTATAGAATTCCATATGAACATCCACTTGAACAAGAAAAATTTATTCCTAGATAACTAATTATAAAAATTTATAAGGTTAATAATCCAAGAAAGGGTAAGAAATAGGTATCTTTTCATAGCCTACCCATAATTTAGATATCATTGCATGATAGATACATAGTGAATTCCAAAAAATCCTCATCTACACTTACACAGTCTACCCATTTACTAAGAGAACATAAACATGTTCCAATTATAGCTACACTGAAGAAACCATAGATCAATAAAAAATCGGTTACATGAACCTCTAATCCTTCTATTAATTCTTCATGACCAATTTTTTTTTGAGACATACATAGTTCCACAAATTCTATAGTTCTAGATATGACACCTATACATGTTCCTTGGCAGTATCACCTTTTTGAAGTACCATATTTTGAGTTTGGAGATACTTATGAGCATCCATTATATGGGATAATAGTTTATATTTTTATTATTTTAAAAATATCAAAAAATAAATACATCAAATATTCAATAAAATATAAATAAATTTAAATAAATTCAAAAATACAAAAATATTCAGCTTTCACATGTTTACTAGCTCCTTGGTATCTATGTTATTTAATTTATGTTAGAAGATAACATATTTGAATGATTTATACTATAATTATTCATCAATAACATTGAAAAAGTAGAATATTTAAATAAAAATAAGCTATAATTAAGAAGAGACCCAAATTTTAAAGTGGGAAATTGAACTTATCACAAAAAAACCCATGTGATAAACAAGAAGGCTTGCCCAAAAAATATTCACAATAAAGCTCTTAGAGTCAAGATGAATTTCAAAATAAGAGAGATATATTCAATTATATAGTGTTGAGATAATTAAATAGATAAATAAAAAGGGAGATTAAATTACAAGTAATCCCATCATGACCTTACAAGGCCTCCTTAGTGTATGCCAAGTGTCCTATTTCATTAAAAAGTGAAGGGAGTTAATTGAATGAGTAACTCCAAAAAAATTAAAGGATAATAAAGAGGTGAGTGACACCTCATATAATTTGGACTTATGTGAAATAATAATTCACATAAATACCCATTCTTCACACATAAATAAAATTTAAGATAAATAAATTATTCCAAATAAAGGGTAATCCTAACACTCCACCCTAAAATTTATTTAAGGGTTTTTAAAAAACATAACAAGGGAGTAAACACTAAAAAATATCCCTCTTGATGATAACTTCATTCAAACCTAACATGTTACACAATATTATAAATTTGTCTTTGCATAAAGGATTCATGAAAATATCATCTATTTGCTCGTGTAGGACAAAAAGAGAGAATAACTTGATTGTATTCAAGAATTTTATGCTAAAATTGATGTTGAATCTCAATGTGCTTGGAAATTACATGGAAAATTGGGTTCTTTACTAAGGCAATGTCACTTTGAATATAATGAAAATCAGAGTAGATGAAGTTTTAGGGTGGCCCAAATCTAGAGGTATTCAAAGCCAAATTGATTCCTTGGCAGCATGATATAAAGCTTTATACTTGGTTTCAATGGAAGACAATGATATTATACTCTGATTTTTACTATTCCATGAAATTTTTTTAGAACTCAAGGAGAAAAAATATCCTCTTATGGATCTATGATCATTAGGATCGTTGATCCAATCAAAATTAGAATAACCTATCTAAGTAAAGTTTCTATTAGAGGTATACTCGATACTAAAAGTTAGATTATATTTAATATAATGAAGAATTACTTTATTGTATTTAGAGTGATTAGTTTGAGGGTTTACCATAAAATAATAAACCAACCTAGTATAAAAATAAATATCATAATGAGTATAAGTAAGATAATTTAGACTTCCAACTAATTGCCTATATAAAGTAGGATCAATATTTTTTATTTCCATGTCATTAAGTAATTTTAGACCAAGTTAATAACATTTAACAACATGTTTTTAATATAAAATATTAAACCTAAATAAAAAGTCATGCATATTTAGATTGAGAAATGGAAATGCTATATTTCTTGCCAAGCTTTAATGTCTAAAAAATAATATAAGAGACATAAATTTGTCATTTCAGAGGTGTTTTTTAAAGAATTTTTAGTGTAAGAAACCATTAAACTATTACTACTAGTTATGATTAAGTCATAAAAATATAAAACAATAATAAATATTCTTGGAGTGTTTTTGACAAAAATATTAGGATCATTCGAGATACGAGTAAAGCCTCGAGCTATAAAAATTGATAGATTCTAGACTACCATTCTCTAGGAGAATTTCTTAGACCATAAATGGTTTTGTTTAACTTTAAAACAATATTATTATTACATTTATTAATAAAAATTGGAAGTTGATACATATATTTCATCATGCAAATCACCATTCAAGAAATTACTCTTAACATCCATTTGATAAATAGGACAATGCATGTGATTAGCTAAATCAATTTTTTTCAATTATGGGCATCTTAGCTATGGGGGAAAAAGTTTCACTATAATGAATTCCTTAAATTTGATAAAAAAAATCTATAAACTAATTTATATTTGTATTTTTCCACTTGATTTTTGGAAATGAAGTTCGTTTTAAACAACCACTTACAACTTACCAAGTTATGAACTTTTGGGATAGGGAATAGGTCCCAAGTGTGACTAGAGATCAAATAATTGTATTCATCATCTATTGAATTTTACAAATTAGAGTGACATTTATCTTGTTTTAGTGTTTGAGGATCATTATTGTGCATAAATTTAGACATAAAAGCATAGTTTCAAATGTTTTGACTAGTTTTATGAGTAATATTAATATCTACATCGATTCTATAAGCTTCCAACAATGACTTGGCCCACTTAGGCAAGGATTTATGTGGAGAAAGAATAAAATAATTAGTTATAACTCTAGGAATAAAAACATCACTATGTAAAACATCATTGTGATAATCACTTGAATCAAAAGGAAAAGAAGTATAACAATATCAAGAGAATCTAAATTGGAAGAATAATCTAGTATACCATTTTCAACAATTCTAACATCCCTTTAATACTTTTTCTTTTGGAGGATCATAAAATCTATAATATTTATATGATTAATAATAACCAAAAAAATATAAATAAATTATATTTTGGGTCTAACTTCTTATGTTTCTCCCTATGAATATGAATAAATGCACCACAACCAAAAACATCCAGATGCTATAAATTAGGTTTTCTACCATTACAAAGTTTTTAGGGTTAAGTGTAAAAAAAAATTTGGTGGGAGTCCTATTAATGAGATAAAAAACAAAATACATAGCTTCAACTCAAAATTAATAATTCATATTTTTAGCATGTAACATACACATAACCATTTTAGTGATAGTCCTATGTTTATGTTTGGTAACACCATTTTGTTTAGGTGTGTAAGAAATAATATTTTTATATTTAATATTATGTTGATTAAGATATTAAAAAAAATCATTATTAAAATATTTAGTACTATTATTAGTTCGTAAGATACACAAAGAATAATTATATTTTTTTTCAACAAATATATGAAATTAAATGAAAGTATGTAAAACTTGATCTTTGGTTTTTAAAAAATAAATCCAAATCACTGAGTGAAATCATCAATAAAAGTTTAAAACATATTTTTTCACCATTAATATAAGGATTTTTCATAGGTCCTAAAATACCACTATGAATAAAATGATTTTTTTAGTTACATGCCAAGATTTATGTTTAGGAAAATATTCTCTATGTATTTTACCAACCATACATCCACTACAAATAGAATCAGTTGGAGGAATAATAGGAAAACTATGAACCGTATTGACTTAATGCATAAGTTTAATATTATAATAATTAATATGTCCTAATATTTAATGTTGTAAGTTAATATAAATAGAAGCAAACAAAACTTGAGGAAAAGGGGAAGAAGATAATTCAGTAAAATTAAACAAGTTGTCATTATATAAAAAAGTAGTACTAACAAACTTAAAATCTTCTTTGGATGATCTAACTAAAAAAGTCATGCAAGAATTATATTTTATAGTCCTATTTTCATAATTTAGGAATGAAAATAAGATTCAATTTAAATCTAGGAGCAAGTAATACATCATATGATTCAAGATTAGATATTTTATTAGTTCTCATGGATTCAACATTGTAAGAATCATGATTTGAAAGATTTAAATGATTTTTATAAATATATCATTCTAAAGAATTAAATAACTTAGAATTATATGTCATATTTTGAGTAACCCCAAAATAAAAAATCCATTCAACAAGATAAGCACATGAAGCAAAAGTAAAGACAATTCTAGTATGAGACTTCTATTTATTTTGGGTCTTAGTAGCAAAAGTAAAAACACTTCTAGTATGAGACTTCTATTTATTTTGGGTCTTAGTATTACTAGTGCTAGCATTGTATTTGATTTTAAGCTTTTCCCATTTTTAATATCATGTTTCTTCTTTAAAATAAATATCTTCATCATGAGTGTTTTTTTCACAATAGTTACATTCTAACTATTTCTTAGGTTTTGAGTTATATATATTTTTTATCTTTTTTATTATGTATATTTTTTGAATTAGCATTATCTTTACCATTCTTATATTTTTTTTAGACACAAAAACATGTTCATTAGTTTTAAGACTACCAAATTGAATTAAATCTTGTTCTTCTTGATGGAAAAAAGTACAAAATAAATCAAATGTCAACTAAGCAGATAAAGCAGGAAATCAAGTTATGAATGAATATTTGTAATAAACTATTGAAAAATTATAGGCAAATATTTTTTCATGACAATAACAATTAAATTAAAATATAAAAGTTCAACTCCTAAATTAATTAATTGAGAATGAAAGGAGTGAATTTTATTCAATAAATCATCCATAATTTTTAAGTCATTATACTTTAAATCAGAAAGTTGATCCTAAACGTGAATTTTATTAGATTCATTCACATCATCATAAAAAAACTTTAAGTCTATATTAAGCATGAGATGAAAGAATACAACCATAAATGTGCATTTGAAATTCAAGGCTCATGGCCATGCCAATAAAACCTAAGGCCTCTTTTTTCACCCCTTATTTCCCTTGGACCTTAGTGGTAGTAATATTTTTATTCAATTTGAGGTCCTTGCCATTTACTATGCACACTAGGTATTTTAAGGTGAAAATGTATTTCATATGTGATCTAAATTAGTGGTAATTGGTGGATGTGATTTTAAATTCAATAAATAATTAAATCATTGTGCTATGAAAGAAATTGAAAAAAAAATCACTTATGCACTTAACATGAGGATAAGGGACATGAATGCCAAGAAAATGATGGACTTTGCAAAAAAAATGAGTAGGAAAAAAATTGACCTTGAAAATGTGGAGATTGTAAAAAAGGTAAAATAATTTGACACTAGATGGTTTAGATTACAAAAACTAGGATAATTCACCATAAGCTGAAATGAAAGTGATAATGAAATTAGTTTTAAAACTATGAATTGGAATATCATGTTAGAGTGGGCCACAATCAAGGATTAACTAGATAGGGTAGAATGCATGATGTTGAATCTATACAAAAGAGTGAAATTTGAAGAACACTCACAAGAAGAAGAAGCTTATCTTGACAACCAAAAGTTGCATTAATGAACATTAGCCATAAAATACATAGGAAGGTACATTATATAGTGAGGAATTAGATCACCCAAAAAGCTAATTAACTCAAATAAAAATTATAAAATGACCTATTATTAACCTAGGAAAGCTAATTAGATAGTGTAGATAAAACCACATAGTAGGAAAAAGTATATACTAACACTCCCCCTTAATCATAGCTTAGATAGGTAAAAGAATTGGGTCCTGACATAAATCCTTGATGAGATATCCCAATATATAGAGATGATCCCTTAGAGGAAGAAGAAAGAAATGCCTGAACCCTAAGAAGAGCCCATAAATAAAGATACTTGCTCTTAATGAAGGGTTTAGTGAATATGTCAACAATTTACTCCATTTTCTAGATGTAGTGGAGATCAATGACTTGTTCATAGATGAGATCCCTAATGAAATGATTGTAAATTTTGATATGCTTAGTATATTTATGGAGGACCAAATCCATTAAGATCTAGATTGTGATTTGGTTATCATAGAACATGACTATTAGTCATCAAAACTTGGTGACAAACTCAATGAAAATCCCTTGAAACCAAATAACCTTAGTGGAAACATTAACAAATAATCTATATTATGGCTCAATAGAATATAAAGAAATAACATTTTGATTCTTGATTGACCAACTAATCAAGCCTAAACTAAGGGAGAAATTTTATTTTAAAGTATACTTATGATTATGAATATCACTAACCCAATCTGAATCTGTATAAGAAATCAAGTTAATGTCAATGCACACTCTATAGCAAATCAAAAAACTATGAGTACCCTAAATTTAGTGGAGAATATTCTTAGCTACTTTCTTACACATCTCATGTGATTCTTGCATAAATGTGGAGACCATGCCTACTACATATGAAATTCTAGGTCTAGTGTGTGTAAGGTAGATGAGAGTACTAACAAGTTGTTGATATGAATTAACATCAACCAAAGGAGATGGAAAATAACCTCAAATTTCACACTAGATAGAAAGGAGTTAGATTTGGCTTAAAGTTATCCATGTTAAATCATGAAAGTAAATCAATAGCATATTTTATGCAGTACTAATCCTAAAGTCAGACTGAGAAATTTCAATCCCAAGGAAGTAGTGGAACAAGCCCAAGTTAGTCATTGATAATCTAATAAATAAAGTAGTTTTCACTATTATGATGGTGGATGAATAAATAACTATGATCAATAGATGATCTACATAGAGAACCAACATCAATAATAAATCATCTTATCATATAATGTATACATTTGGATCAAAATGGCATGTAGTAGACCCAATTAAAAGAAGAAAGGAGTCTATCTTGGCATACCAAGCTCAAGGAGCTTGTTTGAGGCCATAGATAGATTTTCAAAGTTTACAAACTGAGGAAGAATATTCCATAATTCTTTGTGGTTGATCCATATATATTTCCTATTTGAGGTCACTATGAAGAAAGATAATCTTCACATCCATTTAATGAACATCCTATTAATGTGTTATGACAATGTTGAGAATGAGTCAGCTTCAGTTTATTTTTCCAACTAGGGAAAACATCTCAGTCTAGATAATTCTAGGTACTTGAGAAAACCCATTTACTACCAAACATGCTTTGAAATTCTCTACAGACCCATCTACCAAAAAAATTATTTGGTATATCCACCTGCATCGAATAATTTTTGTTACCTTAAGAAGAGGGACTAACTCCCAAGTATTGTTCCTTATCATAAAATGATATTCCTCTTCCATATTAGTGTCCCATAGAAGAGTGCCTGGTACCTAATGAAATGACTATGAATTGGAAGAAGATGAAATGAAAACATGTGGGGCATTGTATAATTATGAATAGGTTTGCCTATTATCTTATGGATATCCAACACTTTACAGTGTCTATCTAGCCTAGAGAGGACTAGTCCTTGGAGAGTCAGGAAGAGATTCCTCATCCTCTAAAGATATTATAAGAGAAGGATGAGGGGAATACTCATCACTACTCTCATCATTAGAATTAGAATAAGAATATTTTTCATTAGGAAGTTTCTCAAGTGGATTTGAATCATGAGAACTATCATCAAATCTTGATGTATTTAAGGAAGAGGGAGGAGCATCATGTGCAGAGTCTGGAGGACCCTCTTGAAAGTGAACACTCATATTAATGAATAACTCATGAGTGGTAGTATGGAGAATCTTATATCATTTAACACCCTCAGGATATCTAGTAAAGATACAAGACTAAATATGAGGTTCCATTTCCTTATGTTTATTATTTAGAATGTGGGCCATAGTAGGAGATCCAAACACTCATAAGTACTTCAATGTGGGTTTATAACCACTCCAAGCTTAAAAAATAATGAATCCATTCAATTATTTATGATGAACATGATTCTAGATATTGTCACAACCATAATTATTTTCTATACTCATAATTCAAAAAAATAATGAAATAAAGTTCACTTAGAGTTTAGCACAGAAACACATAATGAGATCCATAACTATGTTACAACCAACATAGAAACTAGAACAAGTGCATAACCCATCAATGAATTATTTAAGAATCATATTAACCATTTAGTATTCAAATAAAAGTGGGTTAACATCATCTTACCCACTCACCTCTATCTGTGTACTATGTTGTGGCTTCTCAATAGAGTTGTTACTAACTTATGCCCTTACCTGAGTACCTATATGGGCTATAGAACAACTAGTAGCTCAAGAGTAGTTGATCAAAGTTAAATAAACATTGGTAGAGTAATAATATATTTTATAGAATAATCATCATACTAAGCTTTCTTAAGTATGATTTACCAAGTCACAAGTAGTAGACAAACATCAAGGGAAAATGACTATTTATGAAAGCAATGCAAAGCATTTGAAAACCTTTTCATTTCATAAGCAAACTGACACATCAGGTTTGACAAATATGCAAGCTTCAAGGGATGTTTTAACAACCATGCTTAGGTTCTACTTAGGTACATCTTACCATTTACAAGTAGGGTACAAGCTCACAATAAAGCATGCTTAATATTTTGTAATGACTTAGGTTAGATTTACAATTTCTTTTATTACCGACATAAATGCCACATGAGTCAAATTTAACTTGTTACATATTATACTCCCATGGACTAAATGTACTTATGTTAAGTCTTGATTAAATATTTTTTCTTACGATTTATCCATTAACTTAAATCCATGATCATAGCCTAAGCATTATTATATTTATTACTTAAATATTAGAGCTTACTTAATCTTTGATTCCAAGGTAGATTCTTATAATAACCATATAATTTCATTAACTTCTTTTATGATTTAAGGATAATAACTATCATGTTAAAATTTTCAATGGTCTATTCCAAACATGGAACATTTGTTTCTCAATCAAAAAATGATTTAGCTAATAATAACCATATTAATTTTAAAATATCCATGAAGTATGTTATTTCTAATCTACCTTTAGCATATGCATATGATTAACTTAATCTTAATTTTTATTAATTATAATGAATTAAATTAGGAGCTGCCCATATAATCCATGGCATTTAACAATGCTTAGTAATTCAAAAGTGAAATGATTATCTTCTAGGAGAATTTTGTTTAAAATATGTGTACATATTAATTACTTAATTAATAATCCCATTGTAATCATTATCACACATCCCATTAAGTTATTACATCTCTTCACACAAGTATTAATATGAATACAATCCATTAAATGACAAGGATTTCAATTAACGAAATCGTATAATTATAGTCTAGGTCTTTAATGAAGTATCAACACTTTCATTAGTTAATCCATGTCACACATTATATATATATATATATATTTGAAAATTTCATTTAAATATAACTTTCAAATTCACCAAATTACTGCATTATAATACTTATTACAAGTAATCATATTCAAAGAATAATGTCACTTAACATATACAAATTATGATTATAAATAAATAATATAACGTAAATTTAATGTACTAAAATTATGTTTCAATTCCATATACTCTATGTAATAAAAGAATCATGCCATACTCAAGCTATCTTTTACAACTAATCTCAAACACAATTATTTTCCTATTCAAGTAAGTATTTTCTCAATCACATACCAATGATTTAAAATTATAACCAAAGACATGAATACATTTATTTATCATGATTCAACATGAAACCAATGTCATATAGCAACTCAAGATACTACAACATTCTAATCAAAGTTTTCAAACTACTTATTCCAAATAAGTGTCTAGCTACTAGTACATGATAAAAACATCGTATCTATGTTCTTCTATGAAAGTATTAATGACCCAATTATATTTCATATTAAACTAGTAATACCAAATTTCTCAAATAATCAAAGTATCAACCATTATTTATTCATGAATTAAACATACATGACAATATTACATCACTTTGTATTAAATATAACTATGACAAATAACATGATTTACAGTCATATAGAATTATAAAACAATTTTAATTCATTTACATCCAATTGTCATAACTTGAATTAAGAAGAATGAATCCAATCATTGAATGAAATCTAATGAAGCTAAACCCACCTCACCAGTTATAATGAGACTAACCATAAGTGGCCCTAGACAACCCCAACCAACAATTAGATATGAATTAGGGGAACAAAAAAATAATGGAGAAAGGATTATGAAACAAATTGAGATTGAAAAAATTCAAACAACTGACTAGAAGAAATAAAATGAAAAACATAAACCAACCCATGAAGATCCATTAACCCAGTACTTGATTATGACTGCAACTCTATTTTTGAGCTTATCGATTTATCAGCCATATTTTAATCCAAAATATAATATGGTTCACAATTATGTATGCCATAACCTTCTTGTCATTCATCTTCGCATACTAACTTAATAGACATTTATGTGTTGAAATTAAACTCATAAAAAGAAGGCAACAATCTCAACCAATTAATAATTAATAATTTAAAACTTTCTAAAGGTACTTGTCACATTATTGATTGAAATGGACTTTACCAAAATAATAAAATCTTAAATGTCAACTATAATGATTTACAAAAATATAATAAATAAAATAATCAATAGATCAAGGATCTCAAATATAAGTCAACATAATCATGAACTGATAATAGTTTCCATTATCATTTCCAAAATTAATCTACTAATTCAACATGATTTCACAAACCTAAATCAAATTAATAATGACCATATAATTCAACAAAATTCAAACAATCATGCAAACATGATAAAATAATAATATATTATTTTTACACAACCCCTATAATAATTTTGAACCCCTATGGGGACTCTATATGTCATTGTCCCCATTTTTGGCTATAGTTAGAAATAGCCATTATATTATTTTTCCAAATATTATTTCTTAAACCTAATTATATCCAAGTTAGGGTTTTCAAAATAATAAACCAAATCAAAAACATATATTCACAAATAACCCAGTTGTAGCTATAATGACTTCAAAAATAGTAACATATCAAACAAACATAACCAACTGAGCTGTTAAACAAAAATACAATAACTAATAAGGTTGTAACCCTACTCAAGAAAATGACCTCATAATATTTCACAAACAAAAAACCATAAATGCAGTGATTATATATAGTCATTTAAAAAATCCTTAGCATCACAAATAATGATCTCACAATGATTCAAAAATCCATTCCATAAAATTAATGACATATATGCAATAATCAATATGATCATAATACGTATTTAACCAATCCATTTCTGAGCCATCCATGGCTGTCATGTTAAACTAATAAAAAACTAAAGCTATAGCCCTAGTTAGGGTTTTGCCCATAAAAAACAGTGTATCAAACTAATTCTAGTATTTAAAGCTAAAGCCATAACTCATCTTGCCATTCAAAAATACATTTAAAAAATCAACACAAAATTTTAAAAACATCATTTACTTAGTTGATGGAAGTCAACTATAGAATATTTTCTCCTCTTTTATCCTCCAAGTTCTATTCCCAAAAATCAACACTAAAATTTTCATATACATTCAAATAAACCAGTCAAACAATAAATAGAAGAACAAACCCTAGATAACTCTTTACAACTCCTACATGGCCATCAAGATAAATACATTGAACTACAGTTCCAAATCTCAAAAAACCTCATGAAAAATTATATTAAATTCCATTTGGCTATGATGCCAAATTTTTTGACAAAGTTTCCCCAAGGCTTCGAGTTTCTCCAAGACTGAGTCCAAATGAAATGCAATAAAACTTCAAAAGCCAAAGAAGCATCTCGACCCCCATACATGGTAACTCAAGCCAATTCCATGACCCCTAAGTCATTTGGATCAACAAAACACAAACCAACTAATTACCAATGCCCTTGTGTGGGTCAAATAACCAAAAAAATGCCCCCAAGCCAAACCTTGCTTATCAAACATGCCATTGAAACAAATAAAGCAAGTTCTAATAATAATTCTCAAACTTTAGTGCTCACATCACAAACATAAAGTAGATAGGGTGTGTCCTTAAACAAAGAATAGTTAAGATGTATATATAAAGTTTGTAACTAAATATGGTTATTTTAAATAGCATAAAGAGGGTCAAGCAATGAAATAAGATGTCAATAAAAATAATAATATCTAAAACACATGATCAATTATGTAATCAAATAGTCTATCAAAGTCGATATGCATGGAATCAAATAAAATATAAGAAACCAAAATAATGAAAAATGATAATATCAATAAAAAGATAATAGTCAACAAAAAATTATGACTCAATCAATGATAATCTCAAAATCAGTAACATCGAATAAAATAATATTTGTATAAACATAAAAACTGACTAAACTCAACTAATAATGAAATCAATCATAAAATGATATATATAAAGCAGTTAAATTATAAAAACATAATGACTAAATCATCAATACTGACAAGCTTAAAATTTACATTAGAATTCACTATTTGGTTTATCCATATTATTTCTCCATGTTATCCTATTGGTCATATTCGAACATAACCTAGCTCAAGTACCTATCCCTACAATTAAAAAATAGACTATTAGTAGCATTTGGATATTTAAATATAATAAATGCAATAAAAATACTTAAATAATACATCAAACTAAATAATGAATTAATACACATTAAGAGATAATATCCAATGTTGTAATGAAAATGTAATCAGTAACTATCTTAACAATTATAGTAAAAATGTATCAATGTAGATTAAAAAAATGTAAAACCATATTAAAATAATAAAATATGTCTCAAATAGTTCATAGCTAGTCTATATTAGCATAAATGAATTAAATGCATGTTAATTAGGGTTATGACATCCTCTCCCACTTGGAAAAGAGTTTTCCCAATGATCAAAACAACCAAGGAATGTTATCTAAAGAGACTCTTGTCTTCCCAAGTAACACTTCTTTCTGATAAAGTATCCCAATAAACCAACACTTGTGAAATGTCACAATTTCTCAATTTAGTGCTAAGATGGTCTAAGAAATTCACAAGATCCAATTACATATTTTCCTCTTCTAAAACATGAAGATGAGTCCAATCTAAAACATGAGATAGATCAGGGATACAATTTCTCAATAAAATAACATGAAACACATTGTGAATCTGAGATAAGGAAGGTGAAAGGGCTAGCTGATAGGCAACAAGATCATTTTTTTCCAAAATTTCAAAGGGGCCTACAAATCAAATGGCTATTTTGGAAGACTTTTCAAATTTAATTGAACTCTTCTATAGTCTAACACAGAAAAACCTTATCTCCCATGTGGAAATCACATGATGTCCTTTTCAAATCAGCATAACTATTTTACCTATCATAGGTAGCCTTTAAAATATACATTATAGTTTCCATTTATTTATCATAATATTTCAAAATATCAAAACAAAAAACAATCTTATTTTCTAAGCTTTCCCATCCAAATGGATTTCTACACTTACATCCATATAAATCTTTGAAAGGAATCACTTAAATCAATGAACAATATGTATTATTATAAACACATGAAACTAAGTGTAAATAATCTTTCCATTTACGTTGTTGATCCATAACATATATTCTTAACATATCTTCTACGACCTAATTCAATATTTTCATTTGACCATCCATTTTTGGGTGATAAGATGAACTAACATTCAACCTTGTACTAAAAGTGGTAGTTAGTATTTTCTAAAACCTTGAAGTAAAATGTTTATCTTGATATAAAATAATAAATTTAGGCATACCATCAAATTATACTATTTATTTCACAAACTATGAAGTAAACACAAATGCATCATCAGTCAAGTTTCTAGTAATGAAATGCCCAACATTTATAAATTTATCTATTACAACTAAAATAGTATCATGTTTTCTTTTAGATTTTAACAAATCAGCTATGAAATCCAAATAAGTCACAACCCACTTACTTCATGGTACATCATGAGGGTACAACAATTCTCCTAGATAGAAATGTTTAGCTTTCACATGTTTGCATTCAAAAAATCTTGACATAAAGTCAACAACTTCATGTTTCATTCTAGGCCAATAATATAACCTTTTTAGTTCATGGATCATCTTTGTGACACCTAAATGAAAAAAATGAGGTTTTGTGTGCATGTCTTTCAACAAAATATTCCTTTCACTAGAATCAAGTATATAAATTATATTTTTACTATAATTAAACCATTATAACCAACTAAAATTTTTTAAAAAATATTTTCAATAGGCCCATTAGTTAAAATTGCACTTACATCTTTTCAAAACTTATCACAACACTATTGTTCTAATAATTTAGTTATGAAATTATTATGCAGAATAGATAAGGAAACAAGACATGTGCACCAGTTAAGTGTAGAAACAACACAATTTTCCTTACCTTTCACATATAAAATATTCATATCAAAGTTATTTAAAAATTCCATCCATCTACACTAGCATGCATTCAGATCATCTTAGGAAAACAAATATTTTAGACTATGATGATATGATTTTAACTAAAAATGCTTACCCAATAAAAAGTGTTTTCATTGCTTAAAAGCATGAATAATAGTAGTAAGTTCAAGGTCATGAGTGGTGTCATTATTTTCATGGTCCTTTATTTTTCATGACTCATAAGCTATAACTGAACTATTTTGAGTAATATGCCACCCAAACCTTCTTTAGATGCATCAACCAATATTTTAAAATTCCCATTCAAATATGGTACAATAAGTACATGTGCTGAAGTTAATAACTCTTTAAGCTTTAGGAAATCTTGTTAACATTATGGAGTCCCCATAAATTTCTTAACCTTTCACTGTAAGGAAGTTATTAGGTTATTTGAGAAAAAATTTAATAAATCTTTTATAATAACTATCTAGTCCCATAAAACTATGTACTTCATGTACATTTTTAAGAGCATGCCACTGTTGAATAGCTTTAATCTTTGTTGAATCAATATTAATACCAATATTTATTATAATATGACCCAAATAGTGGATCTCAAATTAAAATAAAGCACATTTATATAGCTTACCAAATATTTTGTGTTGCCTTAGACTTTGAATCACTAAGAATAAATATTGTTTATACTTATCTACATTCTTAGAATAGATCAATATATCATCAAGTAATACTATAATAAACTTGTATAGAAATACCTTGAATACACTATTTAGTAAGTTTATAAATGTGACATGTGGATTATTCAAACTAAAAGGCATTACCATAAACTCGTAATGTCTATACCTAAGATAATATCAAAAGATCAAAGAGGAGCTAGAAAAAAATTAGCTTGGGTCTATAAAACACCTAAGTCTAAGATTATTCCCTCAAGACACTTAGTAATTGGTACTCTTTTACCTGAGCTAAACTCAACATCTCAACCATCCTTTGAAGTCATAGTATTTAACTTATATCATGTTACTAAATTAGGATCCATAAAACTATCAATTGCCCTTGAATCAAACAGAATTGAAACAAAAAAATATATTTATTTTAAATTTACTTTTAATATGAGTTGCTTGAACATTAATGTTTATGTTATAAACAAGTGCATACATTGTGATTAGATAATTGGTTGAATTTTAGCTTAGGACAATCTTTGTGTTAGTGGTTATCTCCACATTCCTAACATACTATAGTTCTTTACGACATCATAGGAATAATATTGGCTCTAGTAGTAGGCACATTTTGACTACTTTGAGTTAGATTCCTTTTCAAAGTAGCTATCTTAGAAAAAATTGAATTCTTGAATTTATTATTATACCTTTAAAATTTATTGAAACCAATTTTACTTGTAAATCTACAATTAGAATCAGATTTATAAAAATTCTTAGGAGAAGGGGACATATTTTTACCCTTATATTATTGTCTATTATGTTTAAATTATTGTCTTGTCTTTTGAGGATCCTTCTCTTTTTATTATGCCCTATGAATAAATTTAATAGTCACAATTAATGTCTTAGGGTTGGTCATATTTACATCATGCATTAATATTTCTTTCATCACTATCTTAAACTTAGTTACTTTAGTCTTTTCATCACCAATGTAGTTAATATTATGCAATAGATTCAAAATTATTTTCATACTCAGTCACAATCATATTCTCTTATTTCAGTAGTTGAAAATAATTGATTTTATATTATTTGAAGTTAAAAATAAGATGCCTCTTTCTAAACTTCCTTTCAAAGGTAGGCTTGGTAACCTTCTAATAGATGGTTCTACCAAAGAGTTGTAGTTGCTACTAACTAATAGGTTATACTCTTGCTTTCACATTACAGGACATATTATGTAGATTAAAATACTTTTGTAGGTGTACTAAACATGCATCAGCTACAGCCCTTATTTCTTCACCTAAAAAGGTTGGTGGAGGTAATTTATTCATTTCCTTAATGATATGGTCACCCATATTACTAGGGTTATTCTAAAGTTATGTCTCATCAACTTGAATTTTATATCTAAATGGAAGTTATTTAGCTAGAACACCTTCTAAATTGTTTAATATTTATTTTTGGGTGTCCAATTTACTTTGAAGTGAATTTAACATAGTCATAATTCCATTTGAAACTACCTCTTATCT
Source organism: Torreya grandis (assembly GCA_037957365.1). NCBI lineage: Eukaryota > Viridiplantae > Streptophyta > Pinopsida > Cupressales > Taxaceae > Torreya > Torreya grandis. The sequence continues at coordinate 1,239,710 of JARHVA010001856.1, forward strand.
AACATTGGGATTGTTTTTCTCTTAGTTAAGGGCTTCAACATTATTAAGAGGTGAATCCTCTCTCTTAGGAATGTTGGCCCTATGACCTTGAATTCTTCCTCTACTTGAGTTAACATTTCTTGTGTTTTTATATTTTATACCAAATCTTTTACTCACCATCCTATAGTGAAACAAATAACTCAATATAAATTAGTAAGAAAATATTTTCCAAAGTTCCCCAGATCAGTAAACTATGCTTTCATATTAGTATGTCACAATCACAATTTTTTTCTATGCTCAAAATTTGAACAAAATAATGAAACAAAGTTTACCCATAGTTTAGGACAAAAACACATAATGAGATCCATAAATATGTTACAACAAACACATGAACTAGAATAATTACAAAAAACCATCAATGACTTCTTTAGGAATCATTTTATCCACCCAATATTTAGATAGAAGTGGGTTAATGTGGTCTTACCCAGTCACCTCTATATGTGTATTATGTTGTGGCCTTCCTAGTAGAGTCATTACTAACTTATACCCTTACTTGAGTACCTATACAAGATATATAATATTTGATACCTCAAGGGTATTTCAACAAAGCTCAAAAAATGGTGGTAGAGTAAGATTAGATTCAATACAAGAATCATCATACTAAGCTTGCTTAAGTATGATTTACCAAGTCACAAGTAATAGACAAAGATCAAGGAAAAAAAACTATTTTCAAAAGCAAATAAAAGCATTTGAACACCTTTTCATTTCAAAGGCAAACTGACATATGAGGTTTGCCACAACTACTATAAGAAATATGAAAGATTCAAGGGATGTTTCAACAACCATGATTAAGTTTTTATTAGGTATATCGTACCATTTACAAGTAGGATACAATCTCATGATAAATTATGCCTAAGAATTCTATAATGACTTAGGTTAGATTTATATTTTCTCTTATTACTGACATAAATTCCATATGAGTTAAACTAAACCAATTACATATTAATAGTCTCATGGACTAAATGTATTTATATTAAGTTTTACTTTAATCTTGTTTCTTAAGATTTATCCATTAGCTTAAATCTATTATCTTAGCATAAGTATTATTGTATTGCTTACTTTAAGATTAAATATTTGATTCCTAGGTAGATTCTTATAATAATGATATAGTTGCCTTAACTTTTTTTTTACCATTTAACGATAAGAACTAGTTTGTTAAAATATTCAATGGTCTATTCCAAACATAGAGCATTTATTCTTCAATCACAAAATTTTTTAGCTAGGAATAGCCATATTCCTTTTGAAATTTAATGAAGTATGTTATTGTTAATATACCTTTGGTATATTCATAAGATTGACCAAATCTCAATGATGATCAATTACAATGAATTAATTTAGGAGTTATCCATACAATCCATGGTATTTAACAATGTTTAGTAATTTAAAAGTGAAATGATTATCTTCTAGAAGACTTTTATTTATAATATTTGTACATATTAATTACTTAAGTAATTATCCCATCTTAATCATTATCACACATTCCATTAAGTTATTACAACTCTTCACATAATTATTAAGTTGAATACAATCCATTAAATTTCCTAATTAAATTATAAGGATTTCAATTAACTAAATTGTATAGTTATAGTCTAAGTCTTTAATGAATTCTCAACAATTTCATTAGTTAATCCATGTCCCACATATGTTGATATGTGTGTGTGTGTGTGTGTGTGTGTGTGTGTGTGTGTGTGTGTGTGTGTGTGTGTGTGTGTGTGTGTGTGTGTGTGTGTGTGAAAGTTCATTCAAATATAACTTTCAACTTCACCAAATTACTAATTATAATTCTCATTACAAGCAATCATATTTAAAGAATAATGTCAATTAGCTTATACAAACTTATGATTATAAATACATCATAGAAAGTAACTTTAACATACTATCATTATGTTTCAATTCCATATACTCTATGTAATAAAAGAATCATGCCATACTCAACCTATCTTTTACAACTAAGTTCAAACACAATTCTTTGCCTATTCAAATAACCAAGTAATTTATCAATCACATACCAATGATTTAAAAGTAAAACCAAATACATGATACATTTACTGATGATGAGTCAACATGAAACCAATGTCATATAGAAACTAAAGATGCTAAAACATTTTAATCAAAGTTCTCAACCTACTTATTCCAAATAAGTGTCTAGCTACAAGAATAAGATAAAGACCTCATATTTATGTAATTATATCAAAGTATTAATAAGCCAATGTAATTTCATATTAAACTAGTAATACCATATTTATCAAATAATCAAAGGATCAAGTAAAATTATTTCATGAATTAAACATACACGACAATGTTACATCACTTTTTAATTAAATACAACTATAACAAATAACATGATTTATAGTCATAAGGAATTATATAAAAATTTTAATTCATTTATAACCAACTATTATAACTCAAAGAAAGAATAATGAATCCAATTATTTCATGCAATTTAATGAATCTAAACCTACCTCGCCAGTCCCAATGAGTCCAACTATAAGTGGCCCTAGACCATCCTAACCATGAATTGGATATAGATCAGGACAACAAATAAATGGTGGAGAAAGGACTAAAAAACAAACTAATCTTGACAACATACAAACAAATGACTGATATAAAGAAAACAAAACACACAAACCAACCCACCAAGACCCATTAACTTGGTACCTGATTATGATTGTATCTCTCTTTTCAAGCTTCTCAATTTATGGGTCATATTTTATTTCAAAATATAATATGGCTCATAATTATATATGCCATAATATTATTGGAAGTCATCTTCACATACTAACTTAATACACATTTATGAGTTGAAATTAAACTCATAAAAATAAGACAACAATCTCAACCAATTAATAATTAATAAATTAAAACTTACATAAAGCTACAAGTCACATTATTGACTAAAATAGACTTTATCAAAATATTAAAATCTTAAATGTCAAATGTAATGATTTATAAAATAATAAATAGATCATTGATCTCAAAAATAAGTCAACATAATCATTAACTGATAATAATTTCTATTATCATTTATAAAATCAAGCCACTAATTCAACATGATTTCATTAAACCTAACTCAAACTAATAATGATCAAATAATTCAACAAAAGTCAAACAATCATGCAAACATAATAAAATAATAATAATTTATTATTTTTCCATAACCCCTATAATGATTTCAAAGCCCTATGTGGACTCCATATGTAATTGCCTCCATTTTTGGCCATGGTTCAAAATAATCATCTTGCTATTTTTTCAAAGAATTTATTAAACGTAACTCTACCCAAGTTAGGGTTTTTAAAATAATAAACCAAATCAAAAACCTATATTCACTTATAACCCAACCATGGCTATAATGGGTTCAAAAATAATAACAAAAATATAGTCATTAACAAGGTTGTAATCCTACTCAATAAAATGATTTTATACTAGTTCACAAAGAAAAGACCATAAATGCAATGATTGTACACAATCATTGAACAAAGACATAGCCTCAAAAATAACAATCTTCTAGTGATTTAAAAACCCATTCCATAAACTTAACAACTTATACATAATAGCTATCAAGAACACTGCATGTGTTTAACCAAGCCATGGCTGAGCCATCCATGGCCACCATGTTAAACCAATATAAAAACCAAAGCTATGGTCATAGTTAGGGTTTTACCCATAAAAAAACAACATATAAAAATAATGCCAACATTTACGGCTAAATCCCTAATTCATCTTGACATTCACAAATACATTTTCAAAATCAACACATAATTTTAAAAACATCACTTGGTTGATGGAAGTCAATCATAGAATATTTTTTATTTTATTCTAGCCTCCAAGTTCTATGCCCACAAATTAGCACTAAAAATCTTATATGTATTCAAAAAAACTAGTTGAACAATAAATACAAGAACAAAACCCATATAACTCTTCAAAAATATTATATCCCCTTCAATATAAATGCATTAAACTATAGTTCTAGATCCAAAAAATCCTCATGTGAAACTGTATTATATTCTCCTTGGCTGCCATGCCAAAAATTTTGGTAGAGTTTCCCTAAGGCTTCAAGCTTCTCCAAGACTGAGTCCAAATGAAATGCAATAAAATCAAAAAACCCAAAGAAGCATCTTGACCCCCATGAATAGTAACTTAAGGGAATATCATGACCCCTAAGTCATTTGTCTCAATAAAACACAAACCAACTAATTACGAATTCCCCCCACATGGGTAAAATACCCTAACAAATGCCCCAAATCCAAGCCTTAGATTATCAAACATGCCAATGAAACAAACAAAGCAATGTCCAACAATAATGCTCAAACCTTAATGCTCAAGCCAAAAACATAAAGAAGATAGAGTGTGTCCTTAAACAAATAATAGTAAAGATGTATCTATAAAAGATTGCAACTGAATATGGTTATTTTAAACATTAAATCAAATAACATCAATATGACCACCAATGAAATAAGATGTCGACAAATAAAATAACTAAAACACATGGTCAATTACATGATCAAATAGACTATTGAATTTGATGGGCATGGAAAACATAAAAAATTGAAATGACAAAAAATAATAATATCAATAGTAAGAAAATAGTCACCAAGTAATTATGACTCAATCAATGAAAATTTCAAAATCAATAACATCAAATAAAATTATGTTTGCTCAAATGTAAAAACTAACCCAAATTAATTAATAATGAAATCAATCATAAAACAATAACACATGACAATTAAATTATAAAAACATAATGAATAAATTTCATCAATACCAACAAGCTCAAATGTTACATTAAAATTCATTATTTCATTTATCTATATTATTTCTCTATGTTTCCCTATTGCTCAGGTCTTAAACACAACCTAGCTCAAGTACCTACCCTTGAAGTCAACAAATAGGCTATCAAAAACATTTATACATCTAAGTATAATAAATGAAATAATAAAATTTAAATAATACATAAAATTGAATAATGAATCAATATACATTAACCAATAATATCCAATTTTTTAATGAAAATGTAATCCATAAGTATCTCAACAATTATAATAAAAATCCATCAATGTAGATCATATAACTATAACACCACAATATAACAACAAAATATGTTTCAAATATTTCACAACTAGTCTATATCAACACAAATTAATTAAATATAGGTTAATTAGGGTCATGATAGATATAACACACATAGTTGATGGACTTAGCCTAATACTAAGGTGTAAGAGACTTGGGGTATAACATACAATTGGATATTTATTTTAAGGGCCTATTCTTTCACTCTACAACACCATTTTATTGAGGACTATATACATCTATAAGTTCTAGTTCAATCCCCTCTGATGTACAAAATTATTCAAAATGGTTACTAACATACTTACCACAATTATTGATGCATAAAATTTTGATGGCTTTACCTGACTATTTTTCTACAGGTACTTTAAAACACCAAAAATGATGAAACACCTTTGATTTCTACTTAATAAAATACACACCTAAGTATGCCTCAAATAATCATCGATGAAAGTAAGCATATATTTATCCCTATTGAATGAAGGTTTTGTAAACGAACCAGTAATGTCACTATGGATAATATCTAATATGTATTTAACTCTGTATGATTTTCCATTGTCATACTTATCCTAGGATGCTTACTAAGTATTTAACCCTAACAAACTCTATTAGTAAACTTGACTTATGGTAACCTTAAAACCATGTCTTGATGACTAAGCTTCTCTAGGTAATGATAGTTGAGAAGGAAAAATTATTCATGTCATAATTTACTCACCCCATCTAAATAAGTAAATAGTGCAGCAAAGGGTTGATCAAGAACAAAATGTAAGAAAGTATACAATCATGACTAGTGATCTAATTTCCTAAATGAAACATTAGAGTCACTATTTACTTCCTTAATAATCATAGAATTGGGTGTGATCTCAACTTTCTTGCCTGAACTGATGTGAGTGATCCAATAAATTGATAAGATATTGGTGGATAAAAAGGGAAAAAATAAAACATCATGAAATGTCCCATCATTCAATTTAATATATCTACTTCTAATAAATTCTACATAATTATCATCACTCAACAAGATGGAAGGCATAGAATAAGTCTGTAAGGATGAGAACATATCCAATGATGAATCCATGTGGTGTGATGCACCCAAATCAATTAGCCATGTGGAAGGTTGGGATACAACTAATATAGAAAATAATTTGTGATTATGTATCACCTTAGTCTTTTACACTTGGAAAACTCAAACCTTGGTTTTTCCTCTTAGATCTACACATGATTTTCACCCACAAGCCTTGCATCTAGTCTATATTGTGCCCTTTGGCCTATCTCTTAGTCTAAACAGACTTACATTGATGACACATACATCCCATCTTACCTAAAATGTTTAAAATATATTTATCTTACATGTTGGAAGCATAATCACTAAGCAGGGGTGGGGGGGGTTGAATTAGTCTCTTAAAAACTTTATTTCAATTCCTCCTTAGCATACATGAACCATCACATCAACATATAGATGCAGTAATTTATAAGCAATCAAGCATACAAGCATGAAATAAGATTACACAAGATAACACATCATATATGTGGGAAACCCTCAAGGGGAAGAAAAACCACTAATCCATGCAAATGGACTAGAGTCCTATAACTCAAAATCACAAATTTTTGAAGCACCAACTCCACATGGAGCACCAACCCCAACCAGCTAAGCACCAACTAAGCTAGGCTTTAGCAAGCACCAAATTTCAAGGAGGTACCAACCCCCTAGATGACTTAGCACCAAATTAGCCACATAAAATTTTTGATAACCTTCATAAAACCTTGTTTCTCACACAATAAATGATGATCACCTTCATTATATCTTCTCACTACTCTACCTCTTTAAAATTACCTTCTAGGCTTCTTCACTCAAGTAGGTGTATTGAAGATAGATTAGGTCACATGACATTGTTATTCATATATATAAAAACTATAATATATTCATTAATTATCCTATACACTTCTATAATGGTCTACAAGACCTCCTTCTTCTCAATAATGTGTTATTTCATTCACATACTCTAATAACCTTTTTTTATGTTTTTCAATTAGGCCTATTATGCTTTGTTCTTATATAATCCTCTAGATCACACACATCTTGGTCAGACATAAAAAACCATTTAAATATGTCTCATAATGTATTTAATACATGTATCAATCATTACAATAGGTCATCCACAACTTAAAAGACCAAAACCTTTTCTAGGCCTTAAGCAGACCTAATTCAATTAGGCCTTCATTAGTACACATTACCCTTTGATCACCTTGGAACACTTTAAAACTCTAAAAATAGTAATAAAAATTTATAAACCACTCAAATATACCCCCACTAAGCTCATATTAGGTCCATGACACTTTATAGATCCAACCACCACTTGAAGCACACCATTAGTATTGTTCATATTTAGGCATGAGAACCTACATAAAGCATGACAAAAAACTTGAAGCATGTACATAGTTTAGTAACCTAAATATGAAAATAAATCACATGAAAAAAAATCATGACCTTATAAACATCATCATGTGCTTTATACTTCAAAACTCAGGTCAAAAGGACTTAAACACTTCTCTATAAATAGCCCACTTAGAACTGCCAGAACACTCCAAAAACCAGTCATGAACAACTTGATCTTCAACACCTAAAAGAACACTTACCATGACCATTAACACTTTTAAAACATCCTTTTACATTTCTATTCCATTTTCAAATTCAAAAATCACAAGGTCTAATATCAAATATTGGTCTTGCAGACCAATATTGTGACCTTATCTCACACATCCTTGCATGAACTAGATAGGGCATTTTGACTTTAATTTTTCATCCTCTTACACTGACTTAAAATATTTCAAAAAGAATGAATAATAATTTCAAGTCACAAAAAAAAATACTATATGCATTAGATACTTTAATTTAGGGCATAAAGCCTTAAATGCATCACCACAACTGTAGACACCTAAAATTGGCCACCAATGGCTTCAACCAGAATTCGGACCAATTCTTACCAACCATTGTAAATTAAAACTAATAATCACTAAAAGTCATGAATTCACTTGTGAAACAATCATCAAATCTCATAATCTCATTGAGACATCCCTAGTTGAGGTATCTTATCGTAAACAATAAAAACCTCTCACAGATTCATCTCCAATCTTTCCTTGGCATTACAACATGTAATTTGGCCTATAGACCTATTAAATGGGGAAAATGCACACATGATTTAAAATCAAATATTGAAAAATGTTAAAATCCTAAACATAATTAACTAAAATTTTAAACCTAATTAAATGCCTAGTTGAATTATCCATGTGTAATTAATGAAATTCTAAAATTCAAATATCCTAGGTTTTTCATAATTAACTTTTTGTGAGTTGTCAAATATCCTAAAATATCTCACCCATTCCTATTCATTTCTAATCATGAGGTTTTGATACCTTTTAAATCTATTGGGGTTAATTAACACACTAAGGTTAGATTTGAACCCATTCTAATCTCTAACTACACCTCAACTCACCTTGGGTTGGGGTTAGTTTCTAAACCTACAAATACAAACCTACACCTCTTCATTTAGAGAGCTTGAGCATAATAAAGTTATAATTGTAGTTATAGAGTAATATTTCATGAAAATAGTGTTATAATTCCAAAATAATAAGCTGAAACATCAACCTACATCAAGCATAATCCATATCAAATCCCAACAATGATGTCAAGGAGAGAAGGAGATAACCAAACTCTATTGTCACAGACTTCTTGAGCACAATCCGAGCAAGCCAAACAAACACATCATTTAGGGCACTCAAAAAAGGTAAGGAATTTGTAAGTTCTTTGTATTTTAGTTGAACTTTATCATTTATTTTTTTTTCACTAAGATCCCCCTATGATATAGGCAAGTAAGTGTTATGAATGTTAGTGTATTTTTATTCAACTTTTCTTACTTGTTCTAACACATGATTTAACCACCATTCCTAGATTCCTTGATCACAAATAACATGCCCGATGAGACCATGATCACCCCATGTAGAAATAATATGAAGATGCAACTCATAAATTATCAAATGAATGCTTGAATATCATCAAAATGGCAATTCTATCTTTATTTTTTTCCATATTTTTAATTTTTAAATTAACTCGAATCTACACAGAGACCGACATCAATCAGGCATAACCAACATTGGTTCTACCAAACCATCATTAGTTCTACCTAATAGAGCTCATTTTTGTGTGACCATCATTAGATAGGATATAGGGAAAAACATGGTTTATAAAACTTACATTTTGAATCTTTCTAGCACATCTAATTGTGATTTCTTGGTTTCATTAGCATTTAAACTCTTTGCCTAATCATTGTGTTACAGGTTTTAAATAGTTTTTATCTAACTTTGGATAAACCTAACATTTTCATCTTGTGTTGGTTTTACCTTTAAGTTTATAGGTAATATATCTTAGTCATTAGTGATTGATATCAGTTATTACCAACCATCATCAGTTCTTTAAGAGACCGATCAACATCGATCGCCTTGTAACTAGCATCAATCAGTTCTAACCAACATCGGTCACTATATTTTTTAAATTCAAAAACTTGAGAGCTTTTTTTTGAAATTTTATTTGATCACCATTGAAAGTACTTCAAATCAGGATAAATTATCTAACCCTTGTAGGTCTAAGGCATGATTGAAACACAAATATTAAAGATTAAATGGTTTTAACATTTCATTTTGGGTACCTAGAAAGAATCATCTAAGTCATTCATACTTCATTTTGGTGCTAAAATGAACTTGTTAAATCTTGAAAATTTGATATTTGGTGGTTAAAAGGAATTAGAATTGATAATGTTTTTAAACACTTCATTTTTAGTGCTTAAAATGAATGTTTAAATCTTGAACACTTCATTTTGGTGTTTAAAAATGAATTAGGCTAAATCTTGAACATTTGGATTTTAGTGCATAAAATGAACCTAGATGATTTGTGTTGAAGTTATCTTGTGAAATTTGTTGCAAGTTTTGAAGTTAAGCCAAGGGGCCAAGGAAATTCATTTAAAAGTTTTTTAATCATGCTCACTTCATCTTTTGGTATTTGAAAAGAACATAGTTCATTTTTTATGCCTTATATGTTTTTCAAAGTTTTTGAAAGTTTAAACTAATACCAAGGGGGCCAAAAACTTCACAACACATTTCATTTTTGGTGCCTTAAAATTAACTTTAAATCACTTAGTTCATGCTTTGAAAAATGTTCATTTTATGCCATGTTTGTTTGGACTTGTTTCTTTATCTAATAAAAATGAAGAGTGCATGTATACTCTCCCCCTGTCCTCTATAGGGAACTTGGGTGACCAAAATCACCTTTTCATTTACAATTTGTGCCTAGTCAAAAGTGTGAAAAGAATGTTGTCTAGGATCTCCCCAAATCTCACATGGTTTGGGTGACCTAAAAGTAACCCTAAAGTCTTTCCACTTACTCATTTTATTTTCATGCAATTTGGCTTATAGAGGGGAGGTCATTGCCTCTTCATGAGTTCTTTAGAGAAGAATTGACTTGAGGCTTCATCTCCTGACAATGTTTTAACCCCATTATGTGGTAGGGTATACAAATTATCTTACACATATTATGAAAGCTAGGGGATTGAGTGGATAACCTCTCCTTTCATAACAAAGGCCTGAGTTAGGTCTGGTCAATTAGGGGATTCCACTAAGTAGTCCATGGATGGAATTTCTATGCAAAGGAATAGACCTTTTCATAGTAATTTGATTAGTATGAACTCAATTAATGTGATGTTTCTCCTATGTTAGTCATACTTAAGATCAATATAGATGTTCAAGAACTATAGTTTTAGTTAACCCCACTTGCCATACCTTATTAGTTTAGGGCTTAGGATGATTTATTTAGTTGTATTTGATCTTTTTCCTTTATTGTTTGGTGTTTTGAGTCTAAAACTTAGGTTGCTTATACCACGTCAAAAATGAGTCTTGTGTCCACAATACATTATTTGAGGAGGCATTATGCCATCCATTTGACATCGTGCTTTAACTTAGACTATTTGCATCAAAAAATTTGGGTGTGTTACTTGATTGAGATGGGTAATGGTATACTACCCAAATCAATTTAAGTTTTGAGCCTTAAAAGTCTTTGAAATAAAACATTGTTTATATCTTTTAAGAGTGCTAACACCGTTACACTGCTCAAATTATTTCAATAGACTTGTCTTGTCTTATGTCTAAGTAGCCATTGTTTAAAACCAATCACATGTGTCTTGTGGGATATTTGTTTTAGTGTTATTACACCATTCAAATTTTTCTAGATTGTTTGGTCATTAAAAGCCTAAGTTTTTCCTAAATTGAGTTTTTAATGAACCTTGCCAAAGTTCAAATTCAAACATTGATTGATTTCTATTTATGCTTTACTTAGTTTGGGCTTAGAGACTAATATTTATATTTTAGGTTGCAAAAATTAGGTTAATTTTTGACCCAAAATTAAAAAATGATATTGTTTATACCTTTATTTGAGAGAATTAGTCTTTCTCCATGTGCCTTTTGTTTATTGCCTCATACCAATTTGATCACATTCATGTCTAGAATCAAGTGCTTCATTTATGCCAAAGTGTTCCAAGTTTATTAGATTAAATCACCCCTTTTTTTCAACTCTAGATTTTGATGCACATTTTTACAAGAATCATAGCACATGCCTTATTTAAGCCTAGATTTTGATGCTGCATTTGGCCAAAAGACCTAGAAAATTTTACCTTTCCTAGATTAGACCTATTTGGAACATCTTTGGACCTAGAGTTTGGCATATTATTTTTAGTTCATTTATTTGACCTTGTTTATGTGAGACATTTAATATTAGACATTTGATGTTGTAATTTTTTTATGAAGTCTTTGTATAGACCTTTTTGGAGATACAACTCCAGTCCTTTGACCAAGTTAGACCTAGTTTGAACCTTTTGTCTTTTTAGACATAGATTTTTAGAGTTTGTAGAAATCTAACCCCTCTTATCATGAAAATTTTTCCATTTATTTGACCATGTTTCACTATACACATAGTGGAGTCATGCATAATTTAGATATGGAAATGTTGTCATGCAAGAGGACTTTGTTCAAGACCCTTATGAAGATAATGTTATTTAGGAGACAGATTATTATCCACCTTACAATGTTCCAAGACCCTTTGGACCAGTATTTGGTTAGCATGCCTCCATACTCAGATCAAGATTAAGAACAAATGGCCCAATATTTAGCTAATGTACCTTCAATTATATAACAAGTTTAACAACAACCTTTTTACATCACAATTCCATCATCCTATGATCTTTATCTAGTTGATCATCATTTTCTATCAAACAAGGATGAGGTCTTAAATAGAGATTCAAAGGTAGGGGTTAAGTTTCTAGCATAATTTCTCCATGAAAACTTATCAATTATAGTAAGAGGGCCTTAGAGCATGTCTTATTATCAAAATAATGAACATGCCTTTTCTAGTAACCCTAATGTCATTATGTTAATGTTGTATCAAGATCCTCATATTATTATCACACAAAGGGGCCTTAAAGACCACTTCATTCAAATATAGATAATATACCAGACATATCAAAACCTAACACATAACTTTAATAATATGACCATGTCAAATGCACCTCTTATTAAGTTAATTTCTTCAATAGGAGTCTACTTTGAGTTAACATTCCAAGAAAATTAGGGTTTATACCTAGTTGTATAAATCACCTCAATATAAAACATGTTTAGTACCCCAATTATCAAGGAAGTGTCTTCTACTTTCATGTAGAATAGTGAGCCGAACATAGTGGCCAATACATAAGTAATGTCCAATTTAAACCAAAGTGGTGTTAATGAAAAAATAAATATTCAAAAACAAAATATGTCATTAGTTAACATTATGAGTGGTCCAAAAACTCAAGGGTTAGGAATTTTTATTCCCCAACCTCAACCAACTACTTCTAATCCTCAGCCAACTACTTCAAACACAAAACATCAAGGATTAAGTAATCAACCAATAACCAGTGCCATTCCTTAGTAAAATGTGATAAATATTACTCTACCCTAATAGATGATAAAAGAATATTACACAACAATAAGCACCTTCTAGCATATCCACACAATAGAGGCAAAATATCTTGCCGCTTGAACTGGGGGCAACCAATGTTACACCTTTCCAAGTAGAAGTAAACATACCTCATTAGTCCTCTAAAACCAAATGATGTCTAATTAACAACATACAAGTATTGGTTAATGAAAATTTTAAAATCTCCAATATGCATCCACTTACCAATAGGGATTAATGCAACCAAGTGGTTCCAATGTTCCACAAGTACTAATTAGGCAACAATTGCCTTTCATGCAAAACATGACACAATTTAAATGAAAGGGTCTTGTTTCATAAGTTCCCTTCAATTAAAAAGGTATTATTAGTTGGTATCATGTCCCTATTCAACCTCAATAGGCACAATATGGCCACATACCTCCATCCCAACCATAGTATTTCCAAAACAAGGCTTATATACCCAATCCCAACTAAAATATCATACCATAGCACATACAATTTTAATAATTACACCATAATTCATGCATGCATATTCCTATTCCATTCCCTATCCAATCAAACATTCCCCAATAAATGCCTCTACTATACCCACTTTTGATTACATAACCTCCACCTCAGTCTAATGATCTCACTAGTTTCGTCACATAGGAACTATAACAAATGAAGGATGTAATTTCCCTCATTAAATCTAGGAAATGGACCAAAAAGTTCAATTTGGATGACATGTGTTCTTACCCTTCTAACATGTATTACTTGCATATACCATTTCCTCCAAGGTACGAACCACCAAAGGTTGAAAAGTACAAGGGGAAAGGTGACCACAATGCCTATTTGACAAAATTCTTTGTTGCATGCCAACCAGTGGCCTATAACAATATATACATTTTATTATTGTTTCCAAGGAGCCTAATAGGTTAAGCATTAGAATGGTTCATGAAATTGCCAAAGAATTTAGTTTCTAATTTTGATGATCTTTTAGATAAGTTTGTGCAACAATTCTCTTAAAATATCAAACATGAGATTTCATTGGTAGATTTGATGTAAGTAAAATAAAGGGTTGGTGAAAGATTCATAACTTATTTATAGTGATGGATATCCCTTGTGAGATAATTCACCCATAGTCTACTAGATAAGCAATTATCCGCTATGTTTACCAAAAATTTACATAATGAGATATCTTACAATTTGGAGCTACAGTGTGCACATATCTATAAGGAGATCATTGAAAAAGTTTTGTTGATCGAAAGAGCCATCATTAATAAAGGGATCATTAAACTAACCTTGTTAAATCAAAGCCCAAACCAAAACTAGAACAATGGCTAGAATCAGAACCAAGTCCAAGTGCAAGCATCATAACTAACCTAATCCAATAATTATAACAAACCCAAGTAGTTTAATCACAATAATAATGTTATATATAACAAAATAACAAAGTCATGACATGTACAAATGGTGCAAACACTATCTACACAACTTACACCACATATGCACATAACTCCTAACCAACAACCTCTTTAGTAAATGCATCAAGTGCAATAAGTGTAATGACCTAGATTGGTGTAACAAATGTAGTAACATATGCCTTTGCAAAACCCTCCTCTAAGGAGAACTGTGCCTACTCATTACATCTTTAGTGACCTTAGAGAGTCTATTGAGTTTATTTTTTGCAAACTAGTTGCAACTAATATGATTAACTAACATATTCTAAAGCACTATCCTACAAAAATTGACTATCCAAACTGGTACAAGCCAAATGAATTCTACAAATATCATCAGGTCAATGGACATAACATGCACTGATATGTGAAAATTAAACATGTTATTGAGAATATGTTAGAAAAGAGGGAGTTAACATTGAAAAATAGACCATTCATATCCAATTAAAACCTTGGAATATATTAGAATCCCTTTCCCCAACATAACAACTAATAAAAGCAACAAAAATAACAAAGACAATAACAATAGTAGTACCAATAGCCAAGGTAAAATCAATAGAACCAAAAACATCAACAAAATGAAAAAACCAAGGCTAGAATGATGCCAACAACCAATATACCTACCATGTAGTTGCACATATCTATAACACAATTATAGGACATATTGTAGGAGGTTATGTTAAAACCATTTCCATTAATCTAAGACTAAGTACTAATTAGACAATACTATTTCTAATAATTCCCAATAAATCCAACCATGATGGTAATCCTTCCTTAACCTAGGACCACATACAGGTGAACCAACAAGTAGGGATTCCCACTTTTGGAACTTATACTAATAACTCATCTTTAGCCCATGACCATGCACAAGTGTACTGACAACTAAGATTTATCCTATCCATTTCCCATCCACCACCATTTTTTAGTAACAATGGTCCTATATCTAATCTTGATTATGCAATCACAACTTGGTGGTCAAGGATTACCATACTAGGTCCACATCCATCTACCACTTCACCCATCATACAACCACCCATTCTGGCTAGGAACAATCCATTTACCACTATGTAAGATAAGACATTTAATATTATGGAATAATTACAAAAGATGCCCATATAAAACTACATTTTGGATTTGTTTCATATGTCTACTATCCATAAAAACATCTTGATAGAGTTCCTTGGTCAATCCCAAGTTCCTAATGACATATCCCCTGACAAATTTTAATCTTTGGTTAGACACTTATATCCAAGCCAACAATTAACCTTCAACCAAAGTGATATGTCATCCCTTGACCCACTTTATTATAATAATCTATTACACATCAATGTTTACATAATAATGCACAAAGTGAAGCATGACCTCATAGACAATAGATTAGGTCTAAATATTGTGTCTCTAAAGCTCATCAAGCTTCTTGGGTACACAATAGCAAATCTCCAAGAAGAAACACTCACCATCAAAGCCTATGATAATGAATAATGGGAATCAAAAGGCACCATTATCTTTCTATTTATTATTGGGCCCTTGATCCACAATACACTATGCCATGTGTTAGACCTTGATTTATCATATAATATGTTTTTGGGTAGACCTTGGATACATGAGATTCATGAAATCCTATCAAAATTGCACCAGTGTATCAAGTTCTCCCATTCAAGAATGGAGGTTACTATTCTAGGATATTTTCATCCATACAAGCATTGTAAGCATTTAGAGGTTGAGTTGAAAAGCTATAACTACCATTTTGACATGAATCTAATTGTTAAGAAGGACAAGGGGAAATAAATACTTATTAATTCACTAGAGACCAACTAAATTAACCCTGATACCCTTGATTCACTTTCCCATAGGCCACCTCTTGAAATATCTAATCATTACACCATCTTGGATAATGACCCAAGAGAATACTTGACCCATAATAAATTCCACATTGTAAAGCATCCACAAAACCCCAATTCCTTTGGAAGACCAAAATCCAAACCACTCATGGAATGATAAAGAAAGGGAAAAGGCCATTTTCATAGTCCAACACCTATCACTTTCATCCCTGCCTCTGGCCAAGAATAGGACCCTCTTAAAGATGATGAATCATGGTTGTATAATGATAAATTGACCAATTGTTAAAAAATTCAAAATACCCCATTCCCAATTGGATCATTAATAACCAATCCTATGAAGGAGGAGGCCTCAGGCCAGATCAACAAGGAACACTTGAGCCAATTTCTATGTCTCAGTATAAAGGAGCCTATGGACTTAGATTTAAACCACCTGTGGGTGACCCCACCTATCTTATTCATGTTCCAAAACCTATGAATAGCAATGATGATGCCAAAAATGAAGTAAAGGACAATCATATCCCTTTTATGACCTAGCCTAGACCAATTTGTTTAATAATAATGTCATTTTTACCCTTAAACCTATTATTCACCATAATCCACTTCCATTATATTATCCCCAACTGATAGACTAGGGCCAACAAGAATCAAATGTGTTGGTTGATGGGTTTTAGAATGATGAATCCTTCTACAATTTTTTAGGCCTTAGGGAAAGTATTCCATTGGTAGACCGTAAACAAGGGTTCTCAATCAAGTTGGATCTTGAATCCTATTTTGGAGATCAGGTGAACACCCTTAGCCAAAAAAATTAAATAAAACATTAAGGTCCTAAAGTGAAAAACTCTTTGAGGAACTTTTGGACCAAATAAATAGTAAAGAGAAAGTCTAGTCTAGTGGTGAAAACCTATTTCAAGTGAAATTAGATGGGGGTGTTCATCCTTCCTTACAAATATACCAAGAGACCACCAATGATGAACTTGTTTATAGGTCTATTTTTAGTCTTAAAGAATAATAGGATTCTAATTAAATCATCTAGGAGACCATAGATGATGAACTTGCCTATGGGTCCAAGTTCAGTCTTGAAGAACAATAAGCTTTTGATCAAATTATCCAAGAATTTCTAATTGTATGTTTTACATGGCCCTCCCTACCATTGGGGGTTTTTGATTCATCATATGTAGGAGAAATCAAAGTGTCAATCCTAATAGTGGACTTTACTATTACAGACTAGTTCAAATCTTTGCCCACTTTTCATGAAGATAGTTTGACCCTTCTAGTGGAAGACACTACAGAGGTAAATATCAAGACTTTAGATGACCTGAAATGAATTAAATTAGGTGCCTCACTCATCAAGGAGAAGCATGAAGTCTTTACATCCCTTTTAAGGGAATTTATATATATATATATTTGCATGGGCCTACTCTAACATGTTAGGTTTGGACCCCACCTTGGTTGTTCACCACCTTATGGTACATCCTAATGCCAAGCTTGTGAAATAAAAATTGTGCAAGTTGCATTCTTGCATTATTGTATTAGTGAATAGTTTGAAAATATCCTGGAAGAAAGATATATTAGGCCAATCAATTATTCTAAATGGATTTTCAATGTTGTGCAAGTCAACAAGAAGCCAAAAGGAATCAGAATCTATACTAATTTCATAGACATAAACAAGGCATACTCAAAGGATGAATTTCCTTTACTAAACATTGACATGATTGTTGACTCCACAATGGGTTATGAAATGCTTTCACTAATGGATGGATTTTTAGGCTGCAACCAAATCTAAATCGTGCCAAAAGACCAATACAAAACAACATTCACCACTATGTGGGGAACATATTATTATCAATTTATGCCATTTGGTCTAAAAAATGTAAGGGCCACTTACCAAAGAGCCATGACCATCATAATTCATGATATGATGCATGACAATATTAAAGACTATACCAACAACATACTAGGTAAATCAAAGACTAGGGATAATCATCCAATAGTATTAAGGAGGATATGTGAGTGGTTGTATGAATACAAAGTCAAGATCAACCCTAAGAAATGTGTTTTTGGATTTAATTTAGGTAAATTTCTTGGCTTCATTATGTCTTGTCAAGGTATTGAAGTCAACCCAACCAAAGTATGAGCCATAACAAATATACCACCACTAACCAATTTGAAGCAGTTCTATAGTTTAAAAGGCAAGATATAATCCATTAGATGCTTCATATCATAGTTGGTTGAAAAGTACCACCCATTTACACATCTAATGAAGAAAGGCATCACATTTCATTAGGATGATGAATGTCAAAAATATTTTCAACACTTGAAGGACTATCTTGCAAATCCACTAGTTTTATTTCCTCCTATTATAGGAAAACCATTCCTTCGATATCTATTGGCCATAGACAAAGCCCTGTGGGAAATTATACCTCAACATGATGATGATGGAAAATATCATGTTGTTTACTAGCTAATCCATACATTATTCACATATGATCATAAATATTTTCCCATTGAAAAAGCCTATTTAGCTATGATCTTTGTAGCTCAAAAATTGTGACATTACATGTTAAATAATAAGACCATGGTCATTTAAAAATTATATCTTCTCAAGTATATACTATCTAAAACAACTTTACAAGTCTGCATGGCCAAATGGAGCATGCTTCTTAGTGAGTTTGAGATAGAGCATGTTAACTAGAAACCCATCAAGGGGCTAGTTCTTGTAGATCATCTTGTTGAAGCACCCTTGTAGATAAAAAGCCATTAACATTATAATTTATTGATGAGTCCATTATGACCATCATTAAAACACCTCTTGAGGAGAAACATTGGAAGCTATATTTTGATGTGTTATTCACAACACATGGATCAGGGGTAGGCCTTTTGTTTATTACTCCATAGGGGGATTTAAACCCTAAATCATTTAGGATTAGCTTTTCTTATACCAACAACATGGCCAAATATGAAGCACTTATTACAAGACTTTGATAGTAGTAAAATTGAACAAAGATCATCTAAAGTTTTATAGTGATTCTTAGTTAATCATCAATTAGGTTACAAACCATTTTTAGACCAAGGATGACAAGTTGGTCCCATATAAGGCTATGGTAGACACCCTCAAGTAGCAAATTATCGATGTCTAGCTTAAATATTTACCAAGTGACAACAATAGAATAACATATGCCATGGTGACCATTGGATCTTTTATTCGACAACAAGATACAACCAAAGAATACCAATTTCTCATTGAAAATATGCTAGCACCATCTTATAAACCTTCAACTATCATAATGATCTATGATATTATTGGTCCTATCTCTACTTGGTATTTAGACATTTACACTTACCTTTATGACCAAATTATGCTACCAAACCTAACCCACAAATAATCTAAAGCCTTTATCCACCATGCCACATGTTATACCTTACTCAGACCAACCTTATACTGTTATAGTTTTGATGGAACTTTACTTCATTATTTAAATTTGGTAGAATCTATACTATAATTATGGGAAGTTCATGAAGGAATATGTGTATCCCACACCAAAAAGATAGTCCTAGCCAAAAATATCTTACTTACTAGGTACTATTCGCCAATAATAGATGCAGATGAAGTTATATATGTGATAAATGTCAACAACATGCCAATCTAATTCATGCCCTAACCAAGACTTTGAAACCAAATGCTTACACCATGGCCATTATATATATGGGGCCTCAATCTCATTGGGAATATAAACCCCACCTCATTCGATGGCCATAAACATATCTTTATTGCCACTAAATACTTCACTAATTGGGTTTCAGCTATACCCCTCACTTACATGACTAGAAAGAAAATTTCCAAATTCATATTTAAACATCTCATTTGCCACTATAATATCCCCTCTGACATTATATCTAATAATGGTAGATCAGTAAAGAACATATATTTTGAATCTCTATTTATCGAGTATAAGATTAAACAAAAATTTTCCATGACATATTACCCACAAGGTAATATCCAGGCATAAGCATCTAACGAAACCATTATCAACATCCTTAAAAATATTGTCAATGATGCCGATCATGATTGACACCTTCAACTATTCCACATCCTCTAGGCATACCGTATCAATCACTACACTCTAATATGTGCCACTCCATAATCATTTATGGTACTAAAGTTATTCTTCCCATTGAGGTCGAGTTACCTTCATTGTGCATCTCTTTGAAGCATGTCTTGGATGATGAATATGATTAAGTATCTTACTTGTAAGAGCTAGAATTATATTATTAGAAATTCATGGATGAAATAAATAACCTTCAAGCATATAAGAACTGACTCCATATCTAATATAATTAATACGTGAAACATAGATAATTTAAGCTTGGTGATCTTATACTTAAAGATAACCAAAAGAAAACCATGATCGAGAAGAAGCATAAAGGCAAGTTCAAACCCAACTGGGTAGGTCCTTTCATCATTGTTCAAATTATGGAGTTAGAGCATACCAGATCACCACACCAAATGGAGATGAACTTGATGAGTTGATGAACATTATACACCTCAAGCATTACTTTGCTTGAGTGACCTGGTATGTTGTCTATGAGTATCATTCCAAATTGTACCATATTATCAACTTTCTTCTTTGTACCAAACCATTATAGCGTTCTATTACTTTTCCATTCCACCATTTTGTTCTACCATACCTTTTCTATTGAATGAGTTATTTTACCCTCCCTACCTAGCCCGTTTGACCTTGGTTCTATTTCATTACTTATAAGGCCATTTTCAACACAAAGATTCATTTTAAGTTTCAACAATTATTTCAAGTATTCTAGACATAAGTCATATTTTGGAACAACATGATGGAGGTTTTGGTACTTTCATCCTTCATTTCTTATTTCATTTTATACCAAGTGGGCCTAAATATAACCACCTTTGGGAAAATCAAAGTCTCACCATCTTACTACTAATTATAACCACCTATGGGAAAATTAGTATCATTGACTTATGCCATTATTTCCTAGTTATAACCACCTATGGAAAAACTAGGGACAACACTTTTTTATCATGCCTTGATATACCACCTTACCATTCATATGCCATATTGTGCCATTATGCCAACTTTTCCTTTTTATTTGAATTGGCTACTACACTAATCATATTCCTCTATTATAAGGTGTAAATATAGTGACTTTAGGTCCTATCCTAGGATCATGTGGGTAGCACTTGATTTATGTTGAGGTTAGCTTAGTCACTCTTAAGCCATGCTCTCACCATTTTGTGAGCAATTTAATTTTGAATGCTCTTGACATTTTGTGAGCTTAGACTATTTAAGTATCTCATCATTATCCATCAAGTTGAGATGCTCCAAAAATTCAAAAAACATTTGAAAACCATTTTAGAAAACCAAAAACATTGACCACTTCTTTGCCTTAAGGATTCTGGAAAACCTTACTAAATCATAAGAACCCACTTGTAATTTAGTTTCCCCATCCTTATTATCCCTCCCACCACGCTCTCACCATTTTGTGAGAAATTTAAGTTTGAACACTCTCACCATTTTTTAAGTTTAGACTATTTAAGTATCTCATCATTCTCTATCAAGTTGAGTTGCTCTAAAAATTCCAAAAACATTTGTAAAACTAGTTTTAGAAAATCCAAAACAATACCCATTGACCACTTATTTGACTTAAGGATATTGGAAACCCTCACTAAATCACAAGAAATCACTTTTCATTTAGTTTCCCCATCCTTATTGTCCTTTTATCCCATGCTCTCATCATTTTGAAAGTTCATTCCCATATTCTTCTATAAACATTCATCATGTTTTCTCTCTCATAATTTTCTTCTATCTCATTTCTTGGGAAAACTACATTTGGCCTAATATTTTTATTGGATCTTGCTTCCATGTAACTATGTAGGTAGTGTCCACTTGCCTAGTAAATCTAAAAAAAGCTCAGCCACCCCCTTCCTTTTCTTTTATTCCCCCATCTTATTTGTTTGTTAAGTTGTCACCTATTTTTTAGGGGTGATGTTCATCATCTTGTTTTTGTCATGTTATTTATACTAACATGGTCATTAACAATTTTTTATTTTTGTTTGTTTGTTTGTTTGTTGTTTCTCTTGGTTTTTTTTGTTTGTTTATTTTTATTTTTGTTTGTTTGTTTGCTTGCTTTCTTATTGTGCCTTGATTTAGTTTATGTGTGTTCATTGGGTAATTCCTTGTACATTATTATTGAATCCATCCATATTCATGCGTCAACATTATCATCATGGTTTTTATCATTGATGCATTTTTTCTAGTGAATATTGGATCGTGAGTCAGTCCTTATGCATATTTAGGCCAATTTATCATGATGTTCTATCATGGTGCTTATTGTTAAATGATACAACAAAAATAAAATATAGAGAATCTACATGTCAATGCAACAATAATATCTCCTTGGCACCAACACCAAAAACATTCTTGATCTAATCCAAATCATATCCTAAATAGAGTAATTAAATAATAAAATAATTTTAACCTTTGTTATTTGGATGAGCATCTCCCTACTAGTAGGTTGCCTAATTCATATTTTTTTTCCTTTGTACCACTTTTTCATTATGTTTTCCATTATCATGTTTTTTAAAATAAAGGTACATTGATTATAAACACCTTTGGGAAAATCAATGTATATTGCCCCACTTGCATTACCAATGATTCTTACTGGCTTTGGGAAAATGATTCTTACTGGTTTTCCATCCATTTGAGGGTTAATGATTATAACCATTTTTGAGAAAATCATTATCTTTCTTTTGCCCAACTAGGGCATGTTTTCATTAGGATAATGATTATAACCACCTTTAGGCAAACTATTATCTCTATCCACCCAACCAGGGCATGTTTTGATCCAACCAATGATTATAACTACTTGTGGGTAAATCATTATTTTCCATTTAAATGATTATGACCACCTTTGGGAAAATTAGTTTCTTGTTACCCTAAGCCTTTTTTGATGATTATAATTGATTTTGGACAAATCATCAATTTTTTTAATCCATCCTATGCTGATTATTATAATTACCTCTAGGAAAATCATCCTATTTGTGTGCTCTAACTGAGGTAGCTCCATATACCACTGATTATAACCGCTTATGGGAAAATCAATTCTTTCCACCCCATCATTTTCATTTTTTAGGTCTACTCATTTACTTCTTTTGAGGGACCATTTTTTGAGTCCTTTGACAAACTCTCCCTTGATGGGGAAATTATCATTCATCCATTATCATTGAAGTCATAAACAGACATGACCCTTGTATTATTTGAGAATATATTACTGTGCTTATAGTTTGCAACACCTTCCCAAATAGGGCAAACTATAGACACCTGAAATTGGCCACCAATGGCTTCAACTAGACTTCAAACTGATTCTTACCAACTATTGTAAATTAAGCCTAAGAATCATTAAAATTCTTGAATTTAGTTGTGAATCAATCGTTAAAGCTTAGAATATCATTGAGACATCCCTAATTGAGGTATCTTACTGTAAAGAACAAAAACCTCTCATAGATTCATCTTTAATCATTCCTCAGCATTACAACATGCAATTTCACCTATAGATCTATTAAATGGGGCAATTTCACACATGAATTAAAATCAAATATTGAAAAATTCTGAAATCCTAAATAAAATTAATTAAAATGCTAAACCTAATTAAATGCCTAGTTAATTATTCATGTGTAATTAATGAATTTTTAAAAAAGAAATTCAAAAATGCAAATATCCTAGATTTTTCATAATTACCTTTTTATGAGTTGTCAAATATCCTAAAATATCTTTTCCATTCTTATTTATTTCTAATCATGAGGTTTTGACACCTTTTAACTCTATTGGGGTTAATTAACTCACTAAGGTTAGGTCTGAGCCCATTCTAGGCTCTAACTACACCTTAAGTCACCTTGGGTTGGGGTTAGTTTCTAAACCTATAAATACAAACCTAGACCTCTTCATTTAGATAAATTAATAATAATAAAGTTATAATGTTGGTTTTAGAGTAAGAGTACATGAAAATAGTATTATAATGCCAAAATCATAAGCCAAACCATCAAGATAAATCAAGCATAAGCCATATCAAAGCCCAACAATGATGCTAAGGAGAGGAGATAAACAAGCTCCATTGTCATAGACTTATTAAGCACAATCCGATCAAGCCAAATAAACACATCATTTGGAGCATTCAAGGAAGGTAAAGAATTTGTAAGTTCTTTACATTTTAGTTGATCTTTGTCATTTGTTGTTTATTTAGTAAGTTCTAGCCCCATGATCTAGGCAAGTAAGTGTTATGCATGTTAGTGTGTTTTTATTTAAGTTTTCTTACTTATTGTAACACATTATCTAACCACCCTTCTTAGATTCCTTGATCACAACAATTTGCTTACCTAGAACTACCAATTTACCTTAAAACATAGTCACGGTGACATTGACCTTCAACATTTGTATGACCAATTTCAAATAATTATTATGAAAGTAAATGATCCTATGAGATCATTAGACCATTATCATATAGAAATATCATATGGTCAAATGATAAATATTAGTCTTGCAAACCAATCTTACAACCTCACTAAGCTAGACAAACCATTTTGGCATTATTATTTTCACCATTGTACCTAAATTTCAAGATTTATACCAAGCATAAATAGGAAATACCAGTCCCAAATAACATCTCCATGCACTTGGTTTCATCACTCTATCATGATAACACATTCCTAATCATATTCTCATTGCTACATAGGTTTTTCACTATTTGCACCCTTAGGCCTGTTAGCAACTAGCTAACTTGGATGACTAGTTTAGAACATGTTGTTCCAAAAATCCATCACTTGTTTTTGTGGATAACATGTCGACCATTTTGGTCCTACAGGCCAAAATGATCTCTTTCTTTATCAAAAATTATTCTGAGTAGTTAAGTTTTTCAAATAACTCAAGCCTTTTCAGCTAAAGAAATTACAGGTTCAATAAGCGAGCTTTCTCAAAGGGAAGTTCAAAATACATAATGCATTTCCTAAGTGTTTTGAGGATGGTTTAACACTGAGGTTCAATAAAAAGACTTAATGGCAAGGTTCAAATAATTAGAATGAACCTTTGAACCGTTGAACCATTGAACCCCACCTTTGAAAGGTTCAAAGGTTCAACGAGTTTAATGGAATTAAAAGAATAAAAGGATCCAAAGAGTTAAAATGAACCATTAAACCATTAAACCATTGAACCCCACCTCCAAAGGTTCAAAGGTTCAATGAGTTCAAAGTTTTAAAGAGTTCAAAGTTCGAGTGGAAGTTTTAAGTGAATGGATGAAGCAGAAGATTCTAGAAAATGGTTCAATCGAAGAAGAAAACTAAGTGAACATGGACCTTTACAAAACATTGAAATACCAAACCATGGAACCATTGAACCAAAAGAGTTCAAGGTTCAAGGTTTAAAGTGGTTCAAGTGACTGGTGACATCCCCATAGATGTCAAATTTAGGGTGATGGAATAACCATTGATTTTCAAAAGAGCGCAGACCTGAGAACAAACTCAGTGACCATCCAAGAAAGGAGCTCAAGGAGCCAACTGAAAGTGAGAAGATAGCCCTGAGAGCTCAGATCACAAAGAAGAGACAAATTGTAGCAAGGAAAGAGGGAATGTATACATAAAATCTATAAATATCTATATAAGAGTTATTCTAATAGGTGGAATAGTCCACCAAGTGGACCTTAGAGAATGCAAACATTCATTAGCATGGCCTATTTTTCTTCATTAAGTAAAGTCAAATGGACAACTATGTAAGCATCATAAAGAAGACCAGGTAACCCATGCTTAGGATAATACATTTGAGATGATTTAAAATGCCAAAGTTAAGGCTGATGACCTATTCTAGCATGGCCCCTTCATAAAATTTACAATGCATTCAATGCAGCATGGGCCATTTTCATGAAAACAATCGCCCAAGTCTTCCTTTGAATGCTATATATTGTAATCTCTCATTTTAGATAAAGGGGATATCTCTGTTATTAGAAGCGAAGCTCTGCCCAAATTGAAAGGTATTCTTGAGACTTTGAGCTCAGACTGTTAATCATATTTTGTTAAGTGAATGAGAAAGCAAGTGACCTTTTAGAATTTGTGTTGAAATAGCATGTGTTATCTAGGAAATCATTCTTATATATTTTTCCTAAATATAGTCTTGTCCCTTTAATCAAATAAGTAGAAAAAATGGAAATAAGCTGGAAGATGTCCTAAAGCTGACTGTAAGAGACTTTATGCTGCCATAATTGTCTTGAATTTGTGTTTTATGTAAAAGATATTGGAGAGACTTTGAGCTCCCCTCATCCTTCGTAATCTTTTACTCTGTTGTAGTTTGTGGTGGAGACTTTGGGCTACACTTCATTCTATGGTGTCCTTTGTCTTAAATTAGTAGGAGAAATAATGAAAGAATTTGTGATTTGATGGGTTTCTTATGGATCCAGTTACTACTCAGGAAGGAATCCTACTATTTGCTGAATATCATTTTTGAAAGAAGAGAAGTGCCTTTAGTAATTACACCAAAATTCTCCTTTGTTCTATGAACATCATCTCTGAAAAAAGAGAGATGGATGGTATGATTTCACCCTTGAGTCTATTTTTAGCTTATATTAGTATATTATAGTTTATAGGGAACCTCCCCTTGTTGAGAGGAGAGATTTATCTCATTCTAGTTGTGGTAACCACATCCATTTTTCCATATAAATCTCCTTATACTATGGTTGATATAACCATTTTGCCATCAGTCAGTTGATGACAAAATATTCACCCAACTATTTTTAGCGACTCTGCTGGGGAAGAATGAGCAGTTTGAAGCCTCAAGCTTCAAATTGAAGTAGTTCTAGTTCTTTTCCATTTCTATTTCACACTCTGGTAGATCCACCATATACGCGAAGCCAGAGAGCTCAAGGTATTGTTAACCCTATATTTGAGTTGGTGCAACTAAATAATTTTGATCTTTTTCTTCCACCATATCACCTTCAGTGAACTAAGAGATTTCCTCCTACAAATGTCAAGTCTCTAATACCAGGAAAAGCTACTCTTTCCTCTACTAGTAGAGCTTTGTCTATACATATTCCATAGATATTTATTATCCCTCCTTTCACTAGTCATATCATGGCAGCTCAAGGCCCCTAAGGTAATACTTTTGGTCATCTAAATCTAACCCCACCTTTACATGAGCTACCCTATACTTTAAGAAAGAATTTTCCAAAGTTATATGGTGATGGGAAAGTTCATCTTGATGATCATATTTCAGCCTTTTACATAGCCTATGGTGTGATAGGCATTGAATATGAAGACATAGTAGTCAGACTATTTGTGGAAACATTACAAGGCACTGTTGCAGATTGGTTTTATCATCTGCAAGCATAAACTGTGACTGACTGGAACACTCTCAAGGCCAAGTTTGAGGCTAGATTTAAACCTACAGAAGAGGCACATGCCCTATTAGCTTAGCTTATGCAAATGAAGAAGGAGCCTCATGAACCTATGCGAGACTTCATTGCTAAACTCAACAAGCTGAGGAACAGGATTCCTATAATTACTTAGCCAACACTTGAAAATCTTAAATGCTTCTTCATCAATTCTTAGCTTTCTAAAGTGAGTTTCCTATTGAGGTGGGCTGGCCACATAAATCTTGCTGCATCTCAAATTTTGGCCACTGAGGTTGAAGATGATCTTATCTTGGCAGGAAAGATAAGAAGAGATCCTAATAGAAATAAATTTTCTTCATCTTCTAAAATTTTTTCTATAGGCACCACTGATCCTATGGTGTAAAAGCTAGCAAATGAATTGCTAGCTCTGAAAAAGCAAATGGCACAAAGGATTTCTACTCCTTCTTCTTATTAGGATATACCAAGGAGGATGTTTCCCAACCAGTCATATCAGGACAATGTAGCCAAGAATCAAGGGCAGCCAAATCATCTTCCTCCCCCACAGGGGAAGCTTGTCATTAAAGCAACACCAACTAACTTAGCAGTTAGTTATCATGAAGCCAAACATGATTTTTGTTTCCAACCTGAGTTGGACTAAGAATATGATACTAACCTCTTTGCAGAAGGCAAAGAAGAATTAGCTAGTGACTCCAACATTGATTTCCTGAATTACCAGGATGAAGCTAGAAGTAAAGGAAAAGTGTTTGATGGATCATACGCTGTATTTACCAGGTCCCAAAACTAGTCAACTCAACAAGCTAATAAAGGAAAAATAGGGGAATAATCTCGACCAAAAATTTTAATTGTTAAGTGGGGGACTTCACTACCTTTCCAATCAAAGGATCCAATGATCAATAAAAAAGTAAGTACCTCAAACAATCTTGCACCTTCTGCTTCAATTTCTCAAACCAGTACCACACCCAATAAAACATAGAATGATGGACTTCTTTCCTCTATTTCTAGTTCATTTTAGTCATTTGATATAATTGATCATACTAAGAAGACCAAGATCCAAATGTCTGAGTTTGAATATTTACAAGCCAACCCTGAGCAACTAGATAGGTTAGTTGAATGCATCAATGACAAAACCATCCTTGTATGATAAGATGTTTCAAAGGTAACCCATGATCCCCCAAAGAACACATCCACCTAAAAAAATGTTATCATTACTCCTCCTAGGAAGACATAACCTTTCTATGTTTCCCTACTGATAAATGGTCATAAGTTGAACAATTGCATAATAAATTCTGACGCCTCTGACAATGTGATGCCCACCAAGGTGGTAGACTCTCTCAGGCTTACACTGACTAAAACTTTTGGGAGATATTTATTGATGGAAAAAAAACAAGTGCCACTTTTGGGATAGATCAAAGATGCCCAATTTGTATTTTGTAGCCTTTCTAGATAAAAGAATTAAAATGACAGTCCTGGTGGCTAACATTCCAGCCTCTTACGGCATTCTGCTTGGGCAAAATTTTTGTAAGGATGTTGGTGGAGAGTTGAGCATGGACCTGTATGAGGTGAGGATACCTGTCAAGGGTGTCATGTAAAGGCTACTTCTTAAGGATTCGAAATACATTTTCACCCAAACATCAGCCCTTGAGGCTCAAATTCTATTTGAATCCTTAAGAATGGGCAACTACTTTTTGTCTACTGAAGATGTTCCTATTTCATCAGACAAAAGTTCTAAAAGTGACAATCTAAAAAATTTAGATAAGACATTAGAAGAATTTGTCATGTCCCCTTTTAGTTGACATCTTTAGAGTTGAGGATTAGCCTATTATGCAACCTTCGTAGGCTGATAGGATGGATAAAGGGTCAGGATGGAGCTTGGCTTGGCTTCAATTAGCAAAATTTGTTTTAGTTGGCATTCATTTGGGCTTTTTTGGACATGTTTGTCTGAGCTCCTATTATATAGGGAATGTTAGCATTTAGCGAAGCATCCCTGTTATGGCATGATCATGTGCAAAATCACTCCCTGGTTCACCAGCTTCGAACGGTTTGAGGATCTGAAACGTATTGAGGGAGATATTATTATTTGATTGATTTAATCAAATATTAATTATTTAGCCTATTTTTAATTAAGAAACCCTAATCAGGGCAAGCACATCTTTTTGAGGATATAAGGGTTTCTCATGGGGAGGAGGCCATTATTGAATTATGAATATGATTATTGATTTTGATATTGAAGAATTCTTCTGTGAAGACTGAGCCAAGGGTTCTAGGATTCCATTTGCATTGGAGAACGTCCACTCTTTAGTGTTTGTGATTTAGAGGCTGCAAAATATCAGCTGATCTATTGCCAATTTGAGAGATAGCTTCATACAAAAGTTATCACAAAGGTTTACAGGTTTGGGAGATAACTTCACATAGAAGTTATCATAGGGATTTTAGGTATTTATTTCCTTATGTTTTGATTTAGTAATTGTTCAGAATAAAGATCTTTCGTATTGGGGTATATTTCTTTAGATCTGGAGTACAACATATAGGCTGCATGATTTTCCATTAGCTTTTGTATGAGATTCGTATAGGTCTGTACAAATCCGTACCATTCTGCATCAGGGTGGAAAGCATCATGGGAAGCACAGAGACCGACATCAGCAGTCCAGTGATCGACATCAGTCTACTCAAAGACTGACATCAACAGGCAGAGACTGACAGTGGCCAACATCGGCCGACCTTATATCGACGTCGGCAGATTATCGACACTAAAAAACTGACGGTGGTAGTATAACCGATGTCGGTGACCGTGTTTTTGACACAGCAGGCTGAGACGTGCTAGATTTAGGTTTTTTTCCTAGTTTATAGAATACTCAGGTTATTAAGACAGTATTTGAATATTCTTTTATATGCATGACAGAGGACATCTATTGTAATCATCTGAGTCAATAATTAAGAGATTATACTGTGATTTATTTGTTTATCTAAATTTATCTTGCAAAATTGTATCTTTATTCATGCAAAATAGAAAATAAGCAAAATACAAAGAAACAGTCAGGAAAATATCCAGTTTCAGATTTGAAAGGAAATTGGGGATATTACAGTGGTATCAAAGCTTTTGTCTTTTTATATTCCCTA
Source organism: Torreya grandis (assembly GCA_037957365.1). NCBI lineage: Eukaryota > Viridiplantae > Streptophyta > Pinopsida > Cupressales > Taxaceae > Torreya > Torreya grandis. The sequence continues at coordinate 1,270,654 of JARHVA010001856.1, forward strand.
TTGGTTGGGGATATTACAGTGGTATTAGAGCTTTTGTCTTTTTATATTCCCTATTGGTTGGGGATATTACAGAATTGGTAGAGTGAAATATAGATGAAAGAGGATCTTCCCTCCCTAATGAAGAAAAATATGATAGAAGATTAGATTCTAATGATGTCTAGATTCTTGAATTTGATGGTAGCAACTCTTCTATTGGTTTTAGAGCTAGTATTGTTTTTATATCTCTCAAAGAGATATTTTTCCTTCTCATACAAGTTATAGTTCAGCAATACCAACAACACTACCGAGTATGAATCTTTACTGCTTAGATTAAAGGCTACTCAAGCTAAAGGTGTCAAATTTCTTCACACCTGGGGATATGTTGAGCTGATGGTTTGTCAGGTGAGAAATTTGTATCAAAGCAAGAATGAAAGATTGTGACATTATTTCAATTTAGTGTGGGACTATCTTGAAAGTTTTAATGCTTTCAATATTTCTTCTATGCCTAGAGAATTCAACAATCGAGTAGATTCTTTGGCTGCCTCTATAACTCTCATGGTTCCTCACCGAGATTTCAAAAAACACAAGTACACTATTGAGCTGGTCTTTTGACCAAGTGTACCAGATAATGCTAACCATTGGTAGGTATTTAATGGTGAAAACCAAATCATTGCTTTTCTAAAATAGATGGACAGCTTTGAGAAGCTTCATTTTGAAGGTAGTGAATCTCCACTGTGGGAATTAGCTCCCAAAATAAATTTAAAAACTGGTGAAAAGTTCCTTCAGCTCAAAGGGAATAAAATTCCCAAAGGATTAGTTTCACTTGAGAAATTATTCGATAAGCATGATGGGTGTATCAAGAAGCCATAAATGGACTCAAAATCCTCCAAGGATTTTGATCAAATATATTTGAGTACAGAAGATAATCCCAAAATGGTCAACATCAAGAATTGTTGCACTCTTGATGAAAAACTCAAATTCATTAACTTGCTTCACCATTACATTGATGTTTTGGCATACTCTTATGATGATCTAAAATCTCTCAGGCCTAAAGAAATTCAACACAAAATTCCTCTCAAGATTGGGTCATTGCCTCACAAGTAGAAACAAAGGTAGTATAACCCCAGGATATTAGGCACTATTCTTTCTGAGATATAGAAAATCTTGAATGCAAGAATTATTTTTCCAATCCATCACTCCACCTGGATTGAGAACATAGTCTCTGTGAGAAAGAAGAATGGAGAAATTTGCCTATGTGTTGATTTTAGAAATCTAAATCAGTCATCTTTAAAGATAACTATCCCCTACCCATCATGGATCAGCTACTACAAATAGTGACTAGTGTAGAGATGTTATCAATGTTAGTTGTTTTTTTGAGATAAAATCAAGTGAAAGTTAGTGAAGTAGACCAACATAAGACCACTTTCACTACACCTTGGGGCACCTTTTCATACCATAGAATGCCTTTTGGCTTGATCAATGTTGGTGCTACCTTTTAGAGAGTGATGGATTTTGCCTTTAAAAATGAAATGGGGAAGTTCATTGTGGTATACCTTGATGACTTGACAATTTTTTCTAAACATCATCCCGATCATGTGCATCATCTACAAGTGATGGAGCAATGTAAGCAAAATGGTATTTCTCTTAATCCCATGAAGTCAATTTTTGGGGTTACAAAAGGTAAACTTCTCAATCACACTGTATCTCAAGAAGGCATAAAGATCGACCTAAAAAGAGTCAAATCCATCTAAGAGCTTACTCTTCCTACTAGTAAGACTGCGGTCCATTCTTTCTTTGGAAAGGTTAATTTTTTACAAAGGTTCATTCCAAAATTCATAGAAAAGACTTGCCATATTGTCAACATGATGAAGGGTAAAGCTACTTTTAGTTGGACTGAAGAAGGCAAGTCAGCATTTCAAGACATCAAAGAAGCTATCACCCATGCCCCAATCATGGTTTGTCCTGATTACACCAAAGACTTCTTGATATATAGCTATGCTTCTGAATACATGCTTTTAGCCATTTTAGTTTAGCAAAACAAAGAAGGTGTGGAGTCCCCCATATCTTTCATGAGTTGTCCTTTCAAAGCTCATGAGATAAAATATTCATACATGGAGAAGCATGCTTATGCTGTGGTTAAGGCAGTAAAACACTTCCATTTTTACATTCTGAACTCACACATTGTTACTTTGGTTCCTAATATAATAGTAAATTCCATTCTAACTCAACAAGAGTTTGTAACTAAAAGGGGTAATTGGATTGCTAAAATCTAGGAGTTTGATCTTGTTATCAAAGCTATGAAGCTTGTGTGGGGAAGAGGTCAATGCCAATTAATTTCTGATAACATACGAGAAGAAGTAGGGCATGAAGAAATAGAAGTTGAAGACATGCCTACAGTTCTCTTTGTCACCACTATGAATGAGTGGTATTCCAATATTGCTCATTTCTTTACCTATGGTGAATGTCCTACTCACCTATCTCATAAATAAAATAGGACTGTTAAGTTGAAAGCTGCTAACTTTGTCCTATGGGACAATGGTTTGTATAAGAGGAGCCTTGATGGGGTGTTTCTTCATTGCATGGATAAAGTGCAATAGAGCAAACTTTTGGAGTCTTTCCACAATTTGGCTTGTGGAGGACATTTTTTTGCACCTGTGACTACCCATAAGATTCTATGGGCTAGGTACTATTGGCCTACTCTATTTCAAGATTCATACACTTGGGTGCGTAGATGCGAGATTTGTCAACAGTTCATTGGGAAACCCAAGTTGGCCATGCTACCTCTCAAGCCTGTGGTAATTGAAGAGCCTTTTTAGTAATGGGGAATTGATTTCATTGGCACTATAAACCCATCCTTGAGTGCTAGACATGACTATGTTATCATAGCCAAAAACTATTTTACCAAGTGGGTGGAAGCCATTCCAGTCAAGCATGCTACTTCAAAAGTGGTATGTAATTTCCTGAAGGAAAATATTATTTCTTAGTTTAGAGTCCCAACCAATATTGTAGCAGACAATGCAGCTTATTTCTCTTCTCATGAAGTTACCCAATTATGCTATTATTATGGGATTATCCTCTCCCACTCTTCTAATTATTATCTACAAGGAAATGGTCAAGCAAAATCAAGCAACAAGAACCTAGTGACCATTATCAGGAAGCTGGTAGATAACAATTAGAGAACCTAGCATGAAGCATTGCTTGACACTTTATGGGAAGATAGGATTACACCCAAAAAGGTGATAGGTATGCCACCATTTCAACTTTTGTATGGTTTAAATGTAGAGATACCAATCACCTTGAAATTACCAACATTAAAGTTGGCAAAGGTAGTAGAAGATTCAACTTTTGAAACTTCCATTGACAAGAGGATCATGTACTTGACTGAATTAAATGAGCAATGAACTATAGCGGTGGATCGTATTGCTGCACATCAAAGTCTGGTAAAGAAACTCTTCAACTAGAAAGCAAGGATTTGTGATTTTTAGATTGGAGATCAAGTCTTGTTGTGGGACAAAAGGAGAGAACTAAAAAGAATGCATGGAAAATTGGATTCCTTATGGAGAGGTCCATTTTCCATTCATCGATTAAATGGTGAAAATAGTTTCTTGCTAAAATGTCAAGACAGAATGCCATTTTCACTACCTCATAATGGGCAGCATCTAAAGCACTTCAATCTTTGAAGTATCAGATAAGACCAATTGTACATATGTATAGTCTTTCTTTGTTTTATGTTGTTCATTTGTTTTTGGTGCCTTTATTTTTGGGTAAGAATGACTCCATAGCCTAATGTCATAGATAAAGGCACTTAGAGTCTAGATTCTACTCCCTTTGATTGCTTCAAATCTCAATTGATGGAAATTTCCCAACTGGAGCTAGCTATTGTTCCCAAAATCTATCACTTGTTTTTGTGGACAACATGCCGACTATTTTGGTCCTTCAGGTGAAAATGCTCTATTTATTTATCAAAAAATGTTCTAAGTAGTTAATTTTTTCAAATAACTCAAGCCTTTTCAGCTAAGAAAATTGTAGGTTCAATAGGCGGGCTTTCTCAAAGGGAAGTTCAAAATACTTAAGGCATTTCCTAAGTGTTTTGAGGATGGTTCAATGCTGAGGTTCAATCAAAAAACTTAACAATGGGGTTCAAATAATTGGAATGAACCATGGAACCCCACCTTTGAAAGGTTCAAAGGTTCAATGAGTTCAACGAGTTCAATGGACTTAAAAGAATAAAAGGATCCAAAGAGTTAAAATGAACCATTGAACCATTGAACCCTACCTCTGAAAGGTTCAATGAGTTCAAAGGTTCAAAGAGTTCAAAGTTTGAGTGGAAGCTTTGAGCGAATGGATGAAGTGAAAGATTCCAGAAAATGGTTTAATCAAAGAAGAAAACTAAGTGAACATGGCCCTTTAAAAAATATTGAAATGCCAAACCATTGAACCATTGAACTAAAAGAGATCAAGGTTTAAGGTTCAAAGTGGTTCAAGCAATCAGTGACATCCCCATAGACATCAAATTTAGGGTGATGGAATAATTGTTGATTTTCAAAAGAGCACAGACTTGAGAACAAACTTGGTGACCATCCAAGAAAGGAGCTAAAGGAGCCAGCTAAAAGTGACAAGATAGCCCTGAGAGCTCAGATCACCAAGAAGAGACAAAATATATCAAGGAAAGAGGGAACGACTACATAAAATATAGAAATATCTGTAAAAGAGTTATTCCAGTAGGTGGAACAGTCCACCAGGTGGACCTCAAAGAACACAAACATTTAATGGCGTGGCCTATTTTTCTTCATTAAGTAAAGGTGAATAGACGGCCGTGTAAGAATCATAAAGAAGACCAGGCAACCCATGCTTAGGAGGACACATTTGAGATGATTTAGAATGCCAAAGTTAAGGCTGTTGACCTATTCCAGCATGGCCCCTTCATAGAATTTCCAATGTAGCATGGGCCATTTTCATGAAAATAAGTGCACAAGTCTTCCTTTGAATGCTATATATTGTAATCTCTCATTTTGGATAAAGGGGATCTCTCTATTATTAGAAGCGAAGCTCTACCCAAATTGAAAGGCATTCTTGAGACTTTGAGCTTAGATTGTTAATCATATTTTGTTAAGTGAATAAAAAAGCAAGTGACCTTTCAAAGTTTGTGTTGAAATAGCTTGTGTTATCTAAGAAATCATTCTTATATCTTTTTTATTAAATATAGTCTTGTCCATTTAATCAAATAAGTAGAACAAGTGGAAATAAGATGGAAGATGTCCTAAAGCTAACTGTGGGAGATTTTGTATTGCCATAATTATCTTTAGTCTGTGTTTTGTGTAAAGAATATTGGAGAGACTTTGAGCTCCCCTCATCTTTTGTAATCTTTTACTCTATTATAGTTTGCGGTGGAGACTTTGGGCTACACTTCATTCTATGGTGTCCTTTGTCCTAAATTAGTAGGAGAAACAATGAAAGACTTTGTGCTTTCATGAGTTTCTTATGGATCCAATTACTACCCAGGAAGGAATCTTCTTGTTTGTTGAATATCATTTCTAAAAGAAGAGAAGTGCCTTCAGTAATTACACCAGAATTCTCTTTTGTTTTGTGAACATCATCTCTAAAAAGAGAGAGATAGATGTTATGATTTCACCCCTAAGCCTATTTTTAGCTTATATTAGTATATTATAGTTTATAGGGAACCTCCCCTTGCTAAGAGGAAATATTTATCTCATTCTGACTGTGGTCACCACATCCATTTTGTCATATAAATCTCCTTATGTTATGGTTGATATAACCATTTTTTTGTCAGTCAGTTGATGATAAAATATTCACCCAATAGAACACTTGAGGGATATAACCTATACATAAACCTTCATGGATATGAAACATGAGTCTCAAAATTCATCTTTCATCCATTTGCATACTTTCACTTGGTCAAATTTAATTACTATAACAAATATCTGAGAAATTAGCACTTTCTTTTAGGGTCTACTCACACACTTGACAACTCAATCACACTTGTAGATACCTGAGAGAGTTGAATACAAGTTCTAATATATTACCTAAGCATAAAAATCCATTCTGGGAACTTTTGATCAACATCTTCAACATTGGGTCCTTATTAGGGTTTTAAGAGGGTTTAAATCTATTTCCAATCTTAACAATCATTCATAAATCATATCCCCTCAATCCAAAAAAAATGCCTAAAATTTTGAGATAGGATCCTTCATCATATACCATGAATATATTAGGTTCCCATTCAAAGGTTTGATGAACTAATGAGTAAAATAAAATCCTTTTCCGGTTGAGAAACCTTTATCCTGAACACTCGAGAGACCTCAAGGCATTTTTTATTACCTTAACCTTCAAAATTTGACCTAAAACCTAATTAATATACCTATTACAACCTATAAAATATTTTTAAAATCTCACTTGTTCATACTTTCATTGGAAACTAAGCCTCATGCCTCATTAGACCATGCTCTCTCTCTCTTTACTTGTTTAGACCTTGACCTAAAAACCACATTAGGCATTAAAGTAACCTTCATGCCTATTTAAATGCACTATACACCACTATAAAAAAATAAATAAACCTCATACATGCTTAAAAACTATCATACATCCTTCAAATGCCTTGAAAAATATCATGATACCTTATTAGGCTAGGTTGGGTTTGGAAGTGGTCTAGATGCAGACTTGGTCTGAAGTTCCTACCCCTATAGGCTCACCCTAAGACTCTCATGAGTGATCCAATGCTTCACATACAAGTTTGATCAACCTCATATAACCTATAATGTATATGTGCATCCATTTTACCAAGTCACCATACTCATACCTTCTCACAAGGATTTTACATGTCATGACTAGAGCTATGTCTAGGCTTCTTAAGCACTTGAAACTTGAAAACTGACCTTGAAACACTTATGAAAGTATCTATACTTTAATTATATGATCATACAATGCGAAACAAACTCTTAAAATCTTATGATTACTTACTTCACAAAACTTCACTATGCACACCTTCTCACAGGGTCTAGACTAGGCTTTTCAAAATACTTTATACTCAAGAACTAGTACTCAAACATACTTAACTAAATGATATCAAACAAGAACACTCTTCAGACAACACTCTCAAAAAACTACAACAATCTCTTTATGATCAACATTCTCTCATGTCCTCAAGAAGACCTAGAGCTTCATGATCATGCTTCAATGCTCACTTGACCATCATACCTCTTTGTGACAACACTGAAAAATTCAAGATGACTTGAACCTTGACATCAATGAACAAAAAAGATATTAGGTTTCATTCAAATTCTCTCTTTCCTTAAAAATTTCTCTTGCCTTCAAATTTTCTCTTGCTTTCAAATTCTCTCTTGTATCATGTCTTCCATGTCACATCAAGCACACAAGCTCATACCTCAAAGACCACTCACCATGCATCTTCACCAGATGCACCTTGACATCAATGAAAGAATTTATCCAAACCCCTGCTTTGTCATTTATGGAAAAAAAATTCTTTAATCTAATCACTCTCATCTCCCCCAATCTGGTCAATTTTCCTTCTTGAACTTTCTTCCCTCGTGACATTAATGATAAAGGGTCATACCTACTACAAATTTTGGAACCATTCATTCTCTCTCTTTGGAAACTACTCTAAAAAACTCTTATATGTTTATCAAAAACTAAACTTTGAGATTCTAAATAACCTTAATAGCTTCCCCTTAAACCAAGCATCCATCATGATTCTACTAATAAAAGAGTGTCTCCATGAAACCTAATGGAGTCACCCTTTTCTATAGGGCACTAAAACAACACAAACTCAAGAGATTCCTAGATCTCCATGCTCTCACAAGACTGAATATCCTTCAAGATCCTTATAGGATTGATTAGTCTCTTTGGATTTACCTCTTCATCATCCATGTGGTCAATAATTTGAGATGATAATGAACATCCCTAACTTGATTTCTCATTTGAAGTATGTTCTACCATAGAAAATATTCCACTTGTGCTTGTATAGTGATCATGACTCACCTTTACTATATTTGGTTTCCACATTCAATTTCCTTCTTTCCTGCACTCTAGGGGCTTCAAACCACTTGTTTTGAATTCATGGCCTTCTAACTCTATCGGGATAGAATCTTGTAATGTGTCCTATATTATGATAACTATATCAAATAACCTTATTCATGCCTCTTGATAGATGATTCCTTTCATAATCCCATGCATATTCATTTTTAGAGGGTATTCTACACTCTCTTACTCTATGACCAAACTAATTCCCTGAAAAATAATAGCCATTGAATAAATTAGCATACCTCATAGCATTAGGATTTTTTATTGGTCTTTTCATGTTGACTTTATTATCTTCATTAGCCTTCTCCTTGATTTGAGTTGCCTCCTTTTGGTCTTACTTGAAATGAAGACCTATCTTATCACTTGCAAACTTATAACTACTCAAGATGTTATCTAGAGCATCAGTTCTCTTTTCAAACTTCACAAAGGTATTCAACTTGTAAGATTCTTGATACAATTCAGCTTTCAAGGATATCATTTTAGTTCTATACCTGGTGAATTCTTCTTCTTTAGAGTTTAATCTAGCAGTGACTATCTCCATTTGTACTTCAATCTAATTGGTGATATCATCATACACTTTGGATGTGTTACTCAATCTCTCCTCAATGAAACCAATATGATCTTCATAGTCCTTAACTAATGGCTTCAATTTATGATTCTTCCTTATCTAAAACTTCAACTCCTCTAGATTACTCACCAATTATACCTCAAGGTTCACTTCAACCTATTTTTCATTTGATTCTTCATATTCTATAAGGCCTTTCCCTTTTGAGTAACCCTCATGGTCTATTTTTATATCCATGAGTAAGGTTTCATTATTGTCATATTTATTCTCATTACTTTCATCATCACTATCAAATGTGCTAGTATTACTTACATCAGATGATTTATTATCTTCTTTGGTATATAAAATCCTCTTGTTCTTGAATGACCCTTTCTTACCTTCATACTTATTGAAATATTTCTTGTTTTTGTTAGGATTATAGTCCTTATTATCATCTCCATGATGTTCATCATGTTATTCATCATCCTCAGTCTTATCCTTTTTAAGACACTTAGATGCAAAGTGACCAATCTTACCATAGTTGAAAGATTTGAAAGGCAACTTACCCTTATACTTACCAGATCCAAACCTCAATTTTCCACCAAACATGGCTATTAGTTCATCAACATCAATATCTAAACATACCTCATACTTGACCTTCTTGGATTTTGACTTCTTCTCAACTTTGAATGTTGCTTCCTTCTTATGAGGTCTTCCTTCATTTGTTATCATCTCATAGGCATCAATATGCCATGAAGCCCATCCATCCCCAACTTGTCCAAATCTTGCATCTCTTCTACTATAGACATCTTAGAATTAAAATAAGGAGTTAGTGATCTCAACACCTTTTGAACAACTTTAGACTCTTTCACATCTTCTAATCCTCTAATGACATTGACCACTTCATCAACCCTTAACATGTAGGATGCAATGCTCTCATCTTCCTTCATACTTAGACTTTCAAATTATCTTATGTGAATATGTAATTTATCCATATTCACCATGGTGTCTCCTTCATACATAGTTTTCTACTTTTCCCATATCACCTTGGCTGAATCATAGTGCATTACCTTCACAAACTTTGCCTCTTATAGGCCACATATATTGACATTCATTACCTTAGAATTGCTCTCACTTTCCTTCTTGCTTGTTTCATCAGTTGGTGGTGTATGAGGTGGAGTGTATCCATATGCAACTAAATACCATATGTCATCGTGCATTGAAATTAGATATGTCCTCATTCTAATTCTCTAAAATTCATAATTAGTCTCATTGAAGAATAGAGCCTTACTAGTAGAGAAACCACCTTGATCTTGATGACTAGCCATCCTCATTTCGAGGATCTCCTTTAGGATATTAGAATTAATTCAAATGACATTATATAATACCAAATTTTGGAATAAAAATCACTAAGAGGGGGGTGAATAAATCTCTTAAAAAATTTCTTTCAATTCCTCCTTAGCATACATGAACCATCATGCCAATAAGATCAAGTAATGCATAAGCAATCAACCATACAAGCATGAAATAAGATTACAAAAGACAACACAACATATATGTGGGAAACCCTAAAGAAAAATAAAACCCACTAATCTTTTAAAATGGAATATAGTCTTATAAGTAAAAATATCACAATTTATTGAAGCACTAACTCCATATGGAGTACCAACCCCAACTTGTTAAGTACTAACCTAGCTAGGCTTTAACAAGTACCAACTTGCAAGGAGGAACCAAATCCCTAGATGAAACAACACCAAATCAGCCACATAAGAATTTTTATCACCTTTATAAAACCTTATTTCTCACACAATAGATGATTATCACATTCTTTAGCTCTTTTCATTGCTTTATCCCCCTCAAACTACCTTTTAGGCTTCTTCGCTCAACTAGGTATCTTCAAGATAAATTAGGTCATATGACCTTGATATTAATATGTATACACACTATAATATATTAATTACTAATCCTATAAACTCCTTTTATGGTATAAAATATCTCCTTCTACTCAAAAATGTTCTATTTCATTCACTTACTCTCACAACCTTTTTTTTTCAATTAGGCCTATTAGGCCTTGTTCTTATACAAACCACTAGCTCAAACACATATTTTTTTTCCATAAAAACTTGAACACTTGTATTACCATTTAAATAAGTATTATAACTTGTTTTATACATGTATCAATCATTATAATAGGTCATTCTCATTTTAAAAGACCAAAACCTCTTTTAGGCTTTAAGGAGACCTAATTCAATTAGGCCTTCATTAGTACACATTTCCCTTTGATCACCTTGGAAAAATTTAAAACTCCACACATGATAGGAAAAATTAATAAACCAATAAAATATACCACCACTAATCTCATATTAGGTATATGATGCATTCTATCTCCAACCACCACTTGAAGCACACCATTAGTATTGTTCATATTTAGGCCTGTGAACCTATAAAAGTCTCCCAAACAAAATTGAAGCATATAAAAAATTTAATCACATAACCATGAAAATAAATAACATTAAAATAAAATTAATTACCTTAAAAACATCACCATGTGATTTAAACTTCAAAAATTAGGGAAAAAGGACTCAAACACTTCTCTACAAATAGTCCACTAAGAACTACCAGAACACTCTAAAAACTAGTCATGAATAAGTTGATATTCAACACCTGAAAGAACACTTCCCATGAAAATTGAAACTTTAAAAATATAATTTTAAATATCTATACCATTATAAAATACAAAAATCACAATGTGTAATGTCAAATTTTGGTCTTGCAAACCAATCTTCTGACCTTATCTCACATAATCTTGCATGAACCAAAAAAGCCATTTTGACTTCAAATTTCCAACCTATTACACTAATTTAAAAGATTTAAAAATACATTAAAAATAATTTAAAGTCACAAATAACAATACCATATGCATTATATTCTTCAAATCAGGGCATAGAGCCTTAAACTCATCATTGCAACTTGATCACCTAGAACTGCGAATTTACCTTAAAGCACAGTCATGGTGACATTGACCTTCAACATTTGTATGGCTAATTTAAAAGATTTATTATGAAATTATATGAGACTATGAGATAATTATACCATTTTCATATGTAAATATCATACGTTCAAATTATAAATATTGGTGTTACATACCAATCTTATGACCTCACTATACATAGACCTCATTGAGCCAAACAAGCCATTTTGGATTCATCATTTTCACCACTATACCTAAATTTAAATATTTATACCAAGAAATAATAGGAAATAACAATCCCAAAAAGCATATCCATGCACTTGGTTTCATCACTCTATCATGATAACACATTCCTAATCATCTTCTCACTGTTTCTTGGGTTTTTCATTATTTCCATCATTAGGCCTATTATCAATTGGCTAACTTGAATGACAAATTTAGAATAATTAAGGGATATAAATTGTAAATAAACCTTTATGGACATGAAACATGAGTCTTAATATTCATCCTCCATCTATTTACATAGTTTGACTTGGTCAACTCTGACTGCTAAAATAAATATCTAAGAAATTAAAACTTTCTTGTAGGGTCTACTCATACACTTGACAACTCAATCTCACTTAAAGGTGTATATAAAAGTTTAATACAACCTATAATAGATTACATGAGCATACCAATCCATTATTATCATGTTTTATCAATGTGTTTAACATTAAGTCCTTATTAGGGTTCGAAGAGGGTTTAAACATGTTTCCATTCTTAACAATCATTCATAAAGCATAACCCCTTAATCCAAAAAACAATTATTAGAATTTTGAGCTAGGATCCTTCCCCATATATCAGGAATATTTTAAGTTCCCATGATTTTTTTTGAGCTAATGATCACAATAAAATCCTTCTTGGGTTGAGAAACCTTCATTCTAAGCACTCGAGAGACCTCAAAGAAATTTTTTTTGCCTTAACCTTCAAAATTTATCCTAAAACTAATAAATATAGTTGGGAAAACCTATAAAAAATATATAAAATCTCAAATATTCATACTTTGCTTGAAAATTGAACCTCATGCCTCATTAGGCCATTCTCTCTCTTTAATTACTTAGACCTTGACCTATAAACCACATTAGGCCTTAAAACTAACCTTCATGACTCTTTATATGTACTCTCCACCATTATCACAAACTCAATCAACCAAATAAATGATTAAACACTATCATACATCCTTCATATTCCTTTACAACACATCATGATACCTTATTAGGATAGGTAGGGTTTATAAATGGTATAGATGTAGACTTGGTTTGAAGGTCTTACCCGTATAGGATCACCCTGAGATTCTTATGAGTGATCCAATTCCTCACATACATGTTAAATAAACCTCATACAACCTCTCATGCCTATGTGCATCCATCTTACCAATTCACCATACTCATACCTTCTCACAAGGATTTTACATGACATGACTAGTACCATGGCTAGGCTTCTTAAGCACATGAAACTTGAAAACTGACTTTGAAACACTTATGAAAGTATATATAACTTAATTATATACTAATAAATTTAGAAAAAACTTCCCATAAGATTTTTATTACTTAATGCACAAAAATTCATTATGCACACTTTCTCACAGGGTCTAGATTAGGTTTCTCAAGATACCTTGTACTCAAGAACTAGTACTCAAAAATAATTACATCAATGATATAAAATAAGAAAAATACTTATAAAACATTGTCATACTATTAATACAATCTCTTTATGATCAATATTCTCTCATTTACTCAAGTAGACTTAGAGCCTTATGCTCATGCTTCAATGCTCACTTGACCATCATACCTTGTTGTGACAACACTGAAAACTTCAAGCTAACTTGAACCTTGAAATAAACATTGAAATAAACCAATAGAAGAGATATTAGGTTGCCTTCAAATTATCTTTTGCCTTTAAATTTTCTCTTGCCTTCAAATTCTCTCTTGTCTAATGGCTTCTATGTCATATCAAGAACACAAGATCATACCTCAAATACCTCTCACCATGCATCTTCACCAAATTCACCTTGATATCAATGAAATAAACCTTTAAATAATTGATAATACTTCTCAAAATTACATCTCTAAATTTTTTGAGCATGTGCTTACTCTCCTAATCCCTAGACACTGGTGTCCAGAAGAAACAATAGCATCGATGTTACTATCATGTCCCAATACAAGTGTCCAATGCCCTAAAGTCATCCAATTTTCAAATGAAACGTATTAAAATGGTTGTCTTAAGTTTTAAATGTGAGTTATCTCTTGATAGGATTGGTATAAATACAATATCAAACCTCATTCATTCCTCACCTAGAAATCAAACCAAAAGAGCATTCAAGAAGCTCTTAATTTACCAAAAGCTTTCCTATTCTAACCTATTATTATATTAGTCAAATTAAAAACCCATTTATAGGTATAAATTACTAAAGGATCAATCATAAGGTCTTATTTTGTAATTTACAAGCTAGTTCACTATTGTACTAACTTTATACACATTTCATAATTCACACACAATTCACCATGTAGGGAAGAATTACATGAGTTTGAGGCCATATTTTGGAGTATTAGATATGTATTAAATTCAATTTAACAAAGGAGTAATTAATTTCATCTTGAAAATATGTGCACACTAACCCAATTTCCCCTAAGCTCACATTGAATATGGAAAGTTAAGGTTTTCCCATTTCACCAGGAGTGACATTCCATGACCTAGATTTGAATGTACCAAAGTGAAGGTGAAACTAAACTTATAATCATACAAGTGGTCACATATTATTTTAATATATATTTCATATAAAACACTAGAATAAAACTTAGACACTAATGTCTATTTAACCATCCCAGGCTGATGTAACTGTCTAGAGAGTTAGAGATACTAGACCTAGAATCTGATGACTGTTCCAAAACTATCTTCCTACCTACTTTTTACTTGTACCAGATATAGATATTCATTAGTATAAAAACCATATAAGTAATCTCTTTTATGCCATTTCTACATCTAGCATAGTTTTACTTTTCATTAATAGCTTATCTTAGTTTAATAAATTCAGCACATGGTATATCTAAATTTAGCACATTAATTGGCCAAATACATATTTGATATTCACACTTGTGCCCTATAATTTCTATATACTTAACCATATCTACCCAAGTAGGATTACACAATCCAAATTAGGGTTAAACATTTGGTGAACCCTATCTTTGAACATCAAACCCTAATCCACATAGGGTTTTCTAATTTTCCTAATTGTTGTATTGTATTTCAAAATTTAAACTTTTCATTTGTGAAGGAATGGAAATTGTTAGTGAAAATCCCTATTCAAAATGGTGGATCAAGAATAATTTATTAATCATCTAAACAATAAAAAAGGATTAATAGATGTATTTTTGTATGTTACAAGAGATGAAATAATAAAACAAGATAAAACCAAGGCTACCTCACATAGTAATGATGAATTATTAGAAGGTACTATAACTCAACCCACACTTATCAATTTGCATACAATTAATGGGTGCATGAGTTATGTGTTTCAACCTTTGTTATCTGAAACTACTATTGATACATCTATTATGAACTTACATGTTGCTTCAACATAAATACCAATTTAAATGCCTATTACAACTCAAAACATGTTTCCATCCCCTATGGTGACTACTCAAATTACTAATCAAAATCCCATTGGGCCTATAGTTCAATCACTCCTTCAAGTTGTATATATCTTGTAGGATAATGTTAAAAACATTGAATAAAAGGCTTAAAATTATTCACATTTTATAGATTTACAAGATGTGATGCATAACCCTATTGCACTTGAGATTTATTCATGCCCTTTTCCAACTAGATTTGTTACACCTAAGTTCACATTTTATGATGGCAAGGGTGATCCTGAATAACATATTCAAACTTTCTATGCAACATGCATTGATTATGGTTCTAATGATAAAATTTTGACCAAATTACTTCTAAGGAGCCTTAAGGACTATGCTTTGAGGTGGTTTTAATACTTACCTCTCTAATCCATGAAAGCATTTAAACCTATTGTAGTTTATTTTTTGGAACATTTTTATATTAACATTAATAAAAAGGTTTCCTATTCTAAAATTACAAAGATCCAACAAACCAATGAACCAATAAATGAATACATCTTGGGATATAAAATAATGTTAGCCAAAATGACCAATCCTATGGTAGATAAAGAGTTACATGACATATTCAAGTAAATTTTTCTTGCTCCTTTACATGAGTCCATATATTAAAAAAGTTTCAATCTTTAAATTACTTATGCGATGTTGTGCATGACCATGAAATGAAGCTTATGCCATTAAACGATCTCAAGTATGTATAAAATACACTAGTTGCATCTACATCTAGTATAAAACTTACAATCAAACCAAGTTATAAGGTAAAACATCCTGAGACTAAAAAGGAAACAATCACCATAGTTAACATAGTTACATAATATCCTAATATGATTTCCTACCTATGCACCAAAGAGATAATTTACATGTTTATCTGATCATCTTGCTTCATTACTCTCACATTTTCTAGAGTGTCATTTTATATCTCTCCCTCCTCATATATAAGTTGATGTAAATAGACCTCTATCCAAAGGATATGATGAAAATGCTTATTATGAATATCACCAAGGCCCTAGGCATTTTAATAATAATATTTTTACCTTGAAGCATAAGATCCAAGACTTCATCGATGACCAACATATCACATTTGATGATCCTCCAAAGGAATCAAGTTCACAACCTAATGATCACCATAAGCATAAGATATTTAACAATACTTTACAAGACCATTATAATAAAGAACCAAAAGTCCAAATGGCCTATAATGCACATCTTCCTCCATCATATTATGGGTACCTACTAAATGGGGTTATTTCTACCTACACACAACATATAACTCACATGGTTCAAAAACCTACCATTTCTTTTAATGACAATGAAATTAAGATGATGACTATGATATTAATTCTCTATTAATTTAATCATACCTTGATAAATTCCCCATACATAGTTTTATTATTGATAATGGTACCAACATAAATGTTTGCACCATGACACTACTTATGCATTTGGGTTATACTCATCATGATTTACACCCCTCTATTAAACTAGTTAGATCATTATATGGGACCTCCCAAAAGGTTCTTGGTGAGATTGATATACCTTTATAGGTAGGTCCAGCAAATGTGGTTACTACACTCTCAGTTATATCTTATATAGGAGTCTTTGACATGTTTTTGGGATGACCTTGAATACACACTCTTTGATCATTACATTCTATAGTGCATGGGTGTATTAAGTACATTCATGCCAATTAGGTAATTATAATTTTTGATATTCCATATGAGCATCCTCTTCAATAATATAAATTCATAAATAGTTAGTTAATTATAAATAATATTAAGGATAATCTAACACAAAAGGGTAAGCAACATGCAATATCCTTTACTAGGCAGCCAATACTTGAGAGACCTTTACATTAGGGATAGACAATGGGTTCCAAAAAATCTTCATCTTCTACTCACCATATTAAAATATCCATAACACCTAAACATGTTCCTACTACTATTATTCTAAATAAACTACTGAGCACACATAGATGGGTTCCAAGAACCCCTATTCCTTCAATTGGTACTTCATGACCCTAGAGTTTTATTATACATAAACTGAGCATCACATATACTACAATGATATATATTACACTTATAAATGATTTTGATAGTACTACTAATTTATTACATTAGGTTTTGGTTAGGGAGATACGTATCATCATCCTTTAGATGAGATCATAGGATGATCTTATCTCTTCCAAAAAAATACAAAAATATTTTTGGCACATATATGTTGCATTGACTCCTTAGCATCTATGTGCTAGTTCCATGTTGAGGGATAGCATATTATTTACTCCTATAAACACATATACATGCATACATAGATACATGAAATATTTATGGGTGTTGGGATTTCCATCTACTTATATCATGAGGACATTGGGGAAATCTATCTTCTATGATCTTGATAAACATAGATTATTTGATTCGATGACCACTTTAAATTATCATGTTTGAGCTTACATACATACTTACACATGCCTTATCCATGATTATATCTTGTACATGGTATTTGATATGATATGCACTTGACATTTTTTCTAACACATTCGATCTATGGGTCACTTCTTTGAGTGTTTTGACTTGATATTGTCTTATTTTTAAAAATATTTGAATATGTTCCATTATATGCAGCCCCTGTGCCTATGTTTGCCTTCTTGGAAATTTGAATATGTCATTGCTTGTGGTAAGGAAATTTGAATACATCATTCCTTATTTTTATGAACATTTGACTAAGTCATGTCCATTAAAGTTTGTGGCATTTGAACATGCCCCTTGTTTTTGGTCTTCTTAGACCATTGCTTTTTGACTTACTTTTAAGTGCTCTTGTGTGCATGCTTGTTTTCTTGTTGAGATTGTATTATAATGTTGATGATGAAAATTGTGCTTGATCTTAATCAATCAACAATGGGAAGTTTCAAACTGTGGGATATTGTGGCTTGAAATAACCTCCAAATTTTAGAGAAGCTGGTCTCTTCTTTTGTATCAAGTGTTGGGGGAAAAGGGATAGGAGATTAAACAGAAATGCAACTACAGGAAATGAAACCTAACTATGGCAATGTGCCTGAGTGTAATCTTAATCCTAAACTTGAGCACATTGAGACTATATATAGGATTCAATTACATTTAAGAGTAGACAAGTGCATGATCAATGTAAAAGATTGAAATAATAGAAATAGAGGCTCACATTAAGGGCTCCTTTTGCTGAGATACAAAAATGTCAACCAAGGCATAGTGTTCAATCTTATTATAAGAATATTTCAATCACATAAGAGGCACATAAATCATGTATAGTTATGTAGAACTTTTGACTCAAGAAAATGAGACAAAAGCAAATGACATTCCTAATCACAACACTAGAAATTCTACAGTATAGACTACTTTGCAAATGACACAGATAACATCAACCAAGGCATAGAGTTCAATCTTCTTAATTCATTCAGCCACATAAAAGGCACAGAAGCATGCACAGTTACATAAACTTTGCAATTCAAGAAAATGAGACAAAAGTAAATGATATTATTGGTCAAGAACTCTAAAAAGTCTCTTCTATATAAAGCCCCCCCTTAGATTTTAAAATTATTCTCCTTTTATAGCCTCAAATGTCTCCTTACATCTCTCCCTTTCCTGTGTAATTCTACTCCATCTTTAACTCATAGGGGACAAACAGACGGCACTTTTAATGCCTTGGATGCATCCTGGTCTTATCAAGAACTACCCTGACTACGGCATGGTGATTCATGTCTAGTACCTCCCTTCACACCTAAATTTCTCAGTCCATCACTTACTTAGCCACTCAACTGTCTATTCTACCTTCACTTATAGGGGACAAATGGACCCCCCTTTTAATGCTTGTAGGCCCCACAAATCTACCTGATGAACTATTCCATCTACCAGGAATAACTCCTGCTGAGTTTCCCTCCATCTCACTTTGCTATAACAGGTAGATAGACACTCTATTCTATTGAAATGGAAGAGGACACTTAGTCAATTCCCAAAAATTCTATATTACTTAGAAAGCATCAGAGAATGACACTTGGTGCTTTCCACCTACTTTATCGAAGACACGTGACATTTTTTGCTTTATTTATATTCTGCTAAGGAATGTTCTACCTTCGACACCTATCGCAATCCACTTATTTAATACTTAGCAATTTTAACAAAATAAAACTCATCAAGTTCCTTGCCTGAGTAGCTTTTAAAAAGGGAATGAATGCATGTGGTAGTCTTTTTAGGTTGACCCTTGGTGATCCCATAGACCTTTGAAGTACCACCAGGGACCCACCACAATATTTATTTGGCAATGGAGCTTGAAGATGGTCTCTTAGAAGTTGACACGTGGTGACCTCTGCTACTCTTGGGAAGATACGTGACATCTTCTACTTCTCATACTAGGGGTATGTGGTGCCTTCTATTATTTTCAGGGTTGGAGTAAAAGGGGGCTCAGAGAGTGACACTTGGCAGCCTCTGTTGTTCTTCAATACTTAGACAAAATGGAATGACGCTTCTCTTTAGCTATGCTATAAAATTATCCAAGGCACATACTAGGTTTCTATGGATGGTGACACTTGGTGACTTCCACCTTCCTCTAAAAAAGCTAGTTTAGGGTCTTCCACGACTGCCACCTGGCACTTTTTGCTAATTCCTATTACTTAGCCTATTGCAACCCTTTCACCAAAAAATAGATGGAATGCGGGTGCCGATATGAAATGCAGATGCCGATACATGGTGAATTTTGCTTAGCTATTATTGGATACTTGGCATGATCTACAACTTTCCTAAAAATTATGAAAAGTGTCTTAGATAATGCCAGCTGGCTGGCTCTGTATTTTAGAAAGTGACACTTGGCAGATTCCACTTGGATTCAATACTTAGGAAAAATGGAATGAAGGAAATGAAAGGGAAAAAGAGGACCCGTGCTCAGACATCACCACTTGGTAGCCTCCACTGCACTTTGACACTTAGATGAAAAAGAAACCTATGCTCTACTTCAAAACTTTGCCGCCATGACCAAGGTATGCGGGAACCAAAATTGTAGTGCGTGACTAAAATTTTTAAAACAACGTAGAGTAAAAAATTACTATATAGTTACTGGCAACCCCCAAGACTTTTGAGCCTACTCAAAAAGAAACCTGACTCCCACTCTATCAAAATTTCAAAATTTTACAGCTTCAAAAGTGTTATCTGGTAGATGGACCATTCATAGTCAGATAACCCTTGCTTGTTCTGCAATTCAATGAAAGCCATATCTAGGTTAATGATATCCTTGTGCAAAAAAGTTTGTAGAATCTGGATTGTAGCTTTTAGTTTGAATTCTAGCTAGGAAATAGGAACCAGAACAACTTTGACTTCTGAGATTGAGGAATCATCCTGTAGGCCTTGAAAAACTATTTGATCCCTCTATTTGGCTAGCAACAATGGTTCAATTTGATCAACCATTAACACCATGTTGGCATCTAGAAATAGAGAAGGAAGGCCTGGTTGCACTAGATCTTCAATATAATGTCTCATCTCACTGATGCCTTCTTTCACAACTTTGAGAAGCTCTTGGCAATGGTTGGCTATGGCATTACAACTGAGCACCTCATTGACCCATTTCATGGTGACCATTCTATCAAGGATTCCCATGGCTACCAATGTCGCATCCATTGCATTGTAGAGCTTCTATAATAAGGTTTGGGAGTCTATGACTCTATTAGAGACTGTGGCTGGAGTGTTTTGCACTGAATCTTCCACCTTCTCACACAATTGCTATGTGTTGAGCATGAAGGTGAGAGATGGTCTGAGCTAAATAATCTCTGAGGAGATTCTTTCCCATGCTAATTCATAGAGCTCCTTCACTAGTTTTATCACTCCTACACCTTGTGGCCTATTAGCCAATTCTAGCATCATTTGTGCTACTCTCTATTGCTTTGCTTGGAACTGGGCTTGAGAAGCCACAGCCTTATTTTGTTCATCCAACAATTTTTGTTGTGATTGGGTAACCTACAACTGAAGTCCTTTGACTCTTCCCTACAACACTACATTCTCTCACCTAAGGGATATTGCTACATCTTTTACAAGTGTGAGCTCTGCTTTCAATGAATCATTCTGGGCCTAGACTGCCTGTTGAGTCTGAAGGGAAATAGTATCTTGCAACTATTTATGCAGACTAGCTATTTCATTATCTCTCTTATTTATTTCTTTAGCCAAACTATTATAGTTTGCCTTTTCTTTGGCCAAATTAGCTCCATTTTTTGCAGACTTCTTAATTTTTTCAAATAATCTTCTGTGACTGTAGAAGTGGATTCTGTCAGTAGCTCAACTCTATCTTGGGGCTTGAATAGGGACATATCAATGGCCATTGCATTCATTGTATAGTCCTCTAGGTGCATTTGATCACTCAGCTTGACAATGTTGGGTGATAAATGGGTCACTGTCAACTGCTACTGAATAGGGTCAAATTGTGACCACATGTGTGGGATAGCTGATGCTTTATTTTCTTTGGTTTTCTTCTTCTCCATCTGGGCTTCTCTTGCCTTCCTAATAGCATTGGCCTACATCTGGAAGGTGGAAGGGGATGCAATATGTCCTCCCATGAAAGGAATCCTTGTGGCAGGCCATATTGGATAGCCATTGGTTGGCTAAGGGCGAGTTGAAGGGGCATCTTTCTAAGAATAGAGGGGGAGAAATGGGGTAATGTTAGGGTTTGAGGTGCCAATGATGGGGTGAAATGCAAAATGGGGATGGTAGAGGTGATAAGAGGTGTCATTTGGCTAGGTGGAGGCACCATGCCAATAAGGAAAGGAATAGACTGAGAGGGCAGAAGAGGAGTAATACTTACCTAAGGGGATGTTATAGTGCTCTACACTTGGCATTGTGAAAGATCCTCTTCCTCCTCTGAATCAAAATGGAACTACACCCTCTTTCTCTTCCTGGGTGTCTCTAATTCTGGCTGTGTCTGCTTCCCTTCCACCTCTACTATTATTGGTGGTGCTTGTGAAGAACTGGGGATTTAAATCACTTTTGATGATGGGGAAGCCTTTGGTGGTGAGGACACCACACTCCTTTATTGTTCCATGAAATTGAGAGGTTAGGGCCAAGCTGATGTAGTGACTATAATTGCAACTTGCTCTGAGGCCTGCAGTTGTTGGCTTGGTCCTGCTCTAGCTTCCTGCTCTATCTCAAGTGTTGGAAATTGGTTTGTTTTTAGGCTAGATGAAGGGGAGGGATGACACTCATCCTAGAGTTCTTCCCATCTTTTATCTAAATCCATGCTTTTGAAAGCATGGGTGGTTTGGGAAATTTCCTGCCTATATTTCCAATAGGCCTCAATCTTCTCCACATCCCAACCTTTGTTCTTCAACATCCTTCTCAAACTAGAAGTCATCCTAACTTTGGGATTATAATCCCTTTATTTATCATATAAGGTTTCCCATGACCTATTCTGTGGCAGGGAAAAATCTATCAATTCAACATAAAGGCCAAGTTTTTTTTGGTCTCCCAAAAAGGGTAGCCTTCATGTGTAATCCTGGCCCTAATCCTATTGGTCCTTACCACAGAGGCTATGTAATCACGTGGGTCATAAACCCATTTGTCTTCAACTAGAAGGAACCCGAGGAAGGCCATTTTTCTCAACAACATAGTCTCAACATCTCTGGCTTCCAAACTCATGTTCCCTGCCATCCACAGGAGATTGTACATTTTTCTATTCTTCTTCCTGAAACCATACTCATTGTCAACTATCGACACCTACCTGGTGACTTCTAGGAATGCCAACCTAAGAGTTAAAGTCTTCAGTAGCAACACTGGTTCCCCATAGAAACCATGAACCCTTATGATCATGTGATGGGACCCAAAATAGAAGTCACACGGGATTGGATAATTGACCAGGAGGTTCATAACACTTGGAAATAACATGTTTATGATAGGATTAGGGCTAAGACAACAAAGAATTGGGGTAATGAATAGTTCCCAAAAATCATATAGGTCACTAGTTTTTGATAAAACATGTGTCTATGCAGACACAAGAATGGTCCTTTAGGGGTCAAAAGCTGGGTCATACAGGTTCAGATTCATATGTCAGGTGAAAAGGTCAGGGTTTTGATGTAGTATGAGATGAAACAAATAAGAGGAATACTTGAATACCCATCTTGATCTGAACTGGGTCAACAATTCCACTATAGAAAAGGCGATGTGCTCTAAGAAGTCAAGTCGATACTCTTACGTCTTATCAACTATTTTCAGCCTAAAAAGGATGGCCATTTATTCTGCATATACCACCATGTCATCCTTCATGCCAAAAATGAGAGCCATCATTGACAGTGCATCTTGGCTAGCTGGCATAAATTGAGTTCTTGGCACAAGGTGCATGGGTACCATTGTATCACCATCAGCCATTTGTAACTCAGACCTCAAAAATCTTATTTGAGTATTGACATTCACCCATGTCTTTTTCACCCTATCAATAGTGGGGAATGTGGTGGTATTGTCATAATGCAGGGCTAGCATGTCCCTAATGGCTTGTGGGGTGATCTACAACATGAAGGGACCTTGTTGAATGGTGCATGAAGCAAGTCTATGCATAATTTGATCACATCAAGGCATTGGTGCACAGTTGAGACAATGAATTGAGCCAGTTATGAGGTCCATATCCTCATTTCAAATGTCTTGTATTGCCTTGCTCTAGCTCGTTGAAGACACCTTTGGTGTGCCCCTTCTTTAAGATTCTTGCTACTGGTTCTTTGTAAGATCAGGTCCATGATTCCATCTACGTAATCCTTTACTTTTGATGGGTCACTGGCTTGACCAACTTCCAAGATTCTGGTTATTGGATAGGTTCTTGATAGTTGTGTAGGAGCTGCAGCATATGACTTACTAGCCAGCAACCTATCAAGAGATCCAGGTGTCCCAACTCTTTGTTGTGAAGATGATGTTCCTGCCATCTCTATATCTTTTATGTAAAACTTGGTATGAACCTTGTGCAAGATAGAAACATGTTTGCTGAAGCAAATTTTACTAGGTGCTAATAATCGCAATGAGTAGGATATTTTTGTAGGTGTAAGAATGCTTGAGAGTTTGTAAACTTTAAATCTTTATAAGGGATATTTATGGACATATCAAGTCTCAAATAGTATTAAATTTAGATGACCATTAGCAGATCCTACTCAATCTTCAAGAAATAGTGAGGTGGACACGCTATGCAAGTTGCAGCATAAGGTACCATAGAGATTTTGAAAGATTTGGGAAACATTTAATGTGGTAAAATTTAAAAAATTAAAAACTTCTAAGATGCCAACTCTATATTTAAAACACTTATTTAAAAGGAGAGTGGGAGAACAACAATGGAGAACAAAAACAATGCGGGAATGGGAAACTACCTAACTACATTAATTAAGCATCCTTATCTCCCTCTGGGATCAAAAACAAAATTTCTAACGTCTCCTTCATGACAAGCCAGCCTATGTTGCCATGCAAGTGATTGAAACATGTATATCTTTGGTGAAATGTCCTCTGTGTAGGTAACACAAGTTTGCCTACATTTGAATGAGTCTGAGTGAAACATGCTTTTGACATCCATAAGCTCTTCTTGTCCTTGAAAGCTTGTGGTGTACTGGTTCTTCATGCTATCATGTCTCATCAAGAAAATGATGGCTATTGGTTCTTCACTCTTTATCCTTTGATATCCATCATCTTTTGGCTTATCTCCTTTTGCCTTATTTTTGGGTTCCATTACATCATCATGCTCCTTAATGACTTCCACCTCTTGAAAGGATAAATCTGAAAGCTGGCATCCCCTCTACATATTTAGTTGAGTCTCAATGTTGTCTTCTCCACATTTGGTCAGTTCATGGCCTTCTTGAAGAATAATGTCACCTGTCCTAATGACTTGATCAAGGAAGTGTCCCTGGTTCTCCATATCTTCTTGCAAAGTGAGGAAGAAGTCAGAAATGATCTCTTCCTCATCAAAAGTTAAGGTAAAAGCTTGTGACTTGTCCTCTTGTTCATCAAAGGGGGTACCTATGATGATTTCCTCCTCATCTGTCATGAAATATTCTTGACTAGCCATGAACTGAGTATACTCTTCTTCATACTTATTTACTTCTTCCAAAATATATTCTTTTTTATAAAGGGATAAAGAAGAAGGATGTGATGAAAAACAAGAATCTTCTTAATGGAGAGTGGAAGGGACTTGAGGGGAAAGTGAGGGTTTGGATTCCTCTTCCCTTGCTACTAACATAGACTCAACATTATTGGGGAAATGACCTTGACAGGTTTGAGCTTGCTCATGAACATGGGTGGCATATATTTGATATGGAATTTGTGGTGGTGGATATGTAGTTTGAGAGACTTGGTAAGGTTGTCCCTCATGAACGCTCAACTTCTCCTCTAGAAATGTAATCAATCCACACACATCTAGCATCTCATATGTAAGCCTTTGCCAATTTTCTCTTTCAATGTGATCCCATTCACTTTTAATCAGATCTACTACATCCCTTACTTGATGGATGACATGACTAGGGATTCCTTGGACACATCCCCTTCTGTTGTCGAGTTCTAACACATATTTTTTATATCCCAGTAATGCTTTTTTGAAGGTGAAAATAAGATTAGGTTGAGCATGGGATGTGACACATTGGTGAGACTGGGCATAAGACTGGTATAGCTCATGATAGCCCTGAGGCTGGTCATATTAGACCTGTGAAGGGTGAAACTCATGACCATATGCATCCGTGATTCTAGGAGAAACTTGATCTTGATTAAAAACATATGAAGGAGAATAAGACTCATAGCTATGAGTAATAGAATTATACATACCAAATGGTGATTTCTTGATGATACCAGGATTGCTTAATCAACTGATTTGACTCAGAGTCACCGTTGGTGTTGATAAAGCAAAAACCTCCAAAGGCTAATTGGCTAAAGAAAACACCAAAAAAATTTCAACTCCTTGAAAGATTGGTCACACCAGGTGTGCCAAAAACTATTGATGATGAAAATTACGCTTGATCTTAATCAATCAACAATGGGAAGTTTCAAACTATGGGATATTGCGGCTTGAAACAACCTCCAAATTTTAGAGAAGCTGGTCTCTTCTTTTGTATCAAGTGTTGGGGGAAAAGGGATAGGAGATTAAATAGAAATGCAAATGTAGGAAATGAAACCTAACTATGGTGATGTGCCTTAGTGTAATCCTAATCCTAAACCTGAGCATAGTGAGACTATATATAGGATTCAATTACATTTAAGAGTAGACAAGTGCATGATCAATGTAAAAGATTGAAATAATAGAAATAGAGGCTCACAATAGGGGCTCCTTTTGTTGAGATATAGAAAATGTCAACCAAGGCATAGTGTTCAATCTTCTTATAAGAATCTTTCAATCACATAAGAGGCACAAAAATCACGTACAATTATGTAGATCTTTCGACTCAAGAAAATGAGACAAAAGCAAATGACATTCCTAATCACAACACTAGAAATTATACAGTATAGACTACTTTGCAAATGACATAGATAACATCAACCAAGGCATAGAGTTCAATCTTCTTAATTCATTCAGCCACATAAAAGGCACAGAAGCATGCACAATTACATAAACTTTGCAATTCAAGAAAATGAGACAAAAGCAAATGATATTACTAGCTAAGAACTCTAGAAAGTCTCTTTTATATAAAGTCCCCCCCTTAGATTTTACAATTCTTCTCCTTTTATAGCCTCAGATGTCTCCTTACATCACTCCCTTTCCCACATAATTCTACTCCATCTTTAACTCACAAGGGACAAACAGATGGTGCTTTCAATGCCTTGGATGTATCCTGGTCTTATCAAAAACTGCCCTAATTGCGGCATGGTGATTCATGTCTAGTACCTCCCTTTGCACCTAAGTTTCTCATTCCATCACCTGCTTAGCTACTCAACTATCTATTCTACCTTCACTTATAGGAGAAAAATAGATGGCCCTTTTAATGCTTGTAGGCCCCAAAAATCTACCCAACGAACTGTTCCATCTACTAGGAATAACTCCTGCCAAGTTTCCCTCCATCTCACTTTGCTATAACAGGAAGACAGACACTCTATTATATTGAAATGGAAGAGGACACTTGGTCAATCCCCAAAAATTCTCTATATTACTTAGAAAGCATCAAAGATTGACACTTGGTGCTTTCCACCTATTTTATCAAAAACATGCAGCATTTTTTGCTTTCTCTATATTCTACTCAGGAACACTTCGCCTTCAACACCTATCACAATCTGCTTCTTCGATAATTAGTAGTTTTAACAAAATAAAACTCACCACATTATTTTCCTGAGCAACTTTTAAAAAGGGAATGGATGCACGTGGTAGTCTTCGCAGGTTGACACTTGGTGCTCCCATAGACCTTTGAAGTATCACCAGGGACCCACCACAATATTTATTTGGCAACAAAGCTTGAAGATGGTCTCTTGGAAGTTGACATGTGGTGACCTCCACTACTCCTAAGAAGATATGTGGCATCTTCTGATTCTCCTACTAGGGGTATGTGGCACCTTTTGCTATTTCTGGGGATGGAGTAAAAGGGGGCTCAGAGAGTGACACTTGGTAGCCTCCGCTGCTCTTTGATACTTATAAAAATGGAATGACGCTTGTCTTTAGCTATGCTGTAGAATTATCCAAGGCACATACTAGGATTCTATGGATGGTGACACTTGGTGACTTCTACCTTCCTCTGAAAAAGGTAGTTTAGGGCCTTCTGCGACTGCCACCTGGCGCTTTTCACTGCTTCCTATTACTTAGCCTATTGCAACCCTTTTGCCAAAAAATAGATGGAATGTAGGTGCCAATATGAGACACGGATGCTGACATGTGGTGCATTCTGCTTAGCTGCTATTGGATACTTGGCATAGTTCACGACTTTCCTAAAAATTACAAAAAGTGTCTCAAACAATGTCGGCTGGCCAGCTCCGTATTTTAGAAAGTGACACTTGGCAGCTTCTGCTCAGATTCAATACTTAGGCAAAATGGAATGAAGGAAACGAAAGGGAAAAATAGGACCCATGCTCAGACATTGCCACTTGGTATCCTCCACTGCACTTTGACACCTAGATGAAAAAGAAACCTGCGCTCTGATCCAAAACTTTGCTACCATGACCAAGGTATGTAAGAACCAAAATTGCAGTGTGCGACTAAAAATTTAAAAACAACATAGAGTAAAAAATTACTCTACATATAATATCTAGATGTTTCCATGATATTTATCATGAATATTAGGCTTACATATGATTATATTGGTTCTATGAGATACAATGATACATTTACCTAGTATTGTTTCCTTCTATATGGTATATGGTTAGATTCACATATTTACAATTGTCTTGCCCTTTTGAGGTGAGGTAACTTCCAGGTATTATTTTTCCATCACTCAAAGGTGGGGGGGGGAATATTAGTGGGGGATTTCTTGGGAATCATGTTCTCCACACTTTCCATGGTTCTCAAATTCAATGGGGGCATATCATATGGACATGGCTTCCACAAATTCACACTTTATAGATTATAATGGAAGAATGCTTTGGAAGCATGTTCTCCAAACTTGTTTAGTATTTATTACTTATACCAGTTTGTAGATTTAGTGGAGACATGTCATAGGGACATGGATTTCACACATTCATAATTTATAGATTATAGTTTGGGCATGCTTTGGAAGCATGTTCTCAACTTTAATTTAGTATGGTACTTATATCAATTCATAGATTTAGTGGGTGCATGTTTTAGAAGAGTGTTATCCACACCTACTCATTATTAAACATCTCCAATTTATAGTGAGAACATGTTTTTTAAACATGTCCTCCACATTGGTACTTCTATCAATTTCATATTTCTCCATATATAGTGGGGGCATGCCTTGGAAGCATGAAATCCACACTTACACAGTTATCTGAATTGGCCAAATCACACAATTATATGATTAATACTCACATTTGTGGTAAAATTATATACATGGTACCATTGTTATACATATTTTCAACATGAGACATATCTAAGGTGTATATACTATACAACGTGTGCCTAATATTGTAAAATCTAAATAAATCTCAGATTTCAAAACCATTTCATGTACAAATACCTGATGAATTTTTACAAAATTTATATATCTAATATAATACAATATTTGGTTCACATTTTGGTATGGTTGAGGTGATTAAATCTCTCAATCTTGACATATTTTTAATTTGGACATGATCATCCAAACTCATTAGGTTATAATTATCATTGGGTTTCATGATGGATCTAATCTCAACTTCTAGGTGGTAACTCACTTTTGATCCAAAGTTGGGGGTATGTTCCTTCCAATCTCTCTCTCTCTCTCTCTCTCTCTCTCTCTCTCTCTCTCTCTCTCTCTCTCTCTCTCTCTCCTTGAATATATGAAATTTAAATAATATTTTTATCCTAATCTCAATTTTAGATCCTTACAATGATACATATTTTGAAAAAAATAACTCTCTAATAGGCAAGGTGGTTACATCGACACATAAGTGTACTCCTAAACCTTTATTTTTAAATTTAAATATATTTAAATTACTTTTTAACCAATTTATATGAACTTATTATACATTGTAACATGATATGGTTATAGGTCAATCACTATCAAAGCATTCAAATTTAACTCCAACAAAGTACTCAAATTCAACTCAATCAAATATAAGATGTGCATACACACCTAAGTAGTTATTCCTTTCCTTTAAAATATAAATTTCATTATTATATTAGAGAGTTGGGGTGGATAAATGTATAACCTAAGTCTTGTACACTTAGAAAACTCAAACCTTGGTTGTTCCTCTTAGTTATACACATACCTTACTTCTAAAAGCCTCACATCTTCTCTATCTTATGCCCTTTGGCTTATCTCTTAGTCTTAAAAAACTTATATTGATGTTACAAACATCCCATATTTATTTTAATACTTAAAATGTACTTATATCACATCTCTAAAAGTTTTGAGCTTGTGCCTACTCTCTTGATCCCTTAACACTAGCATCCAGGATAGATAGTAATGTTGACATTATTGTCATGCCTTGATGCAAGTGTTCAATACACTAAATTCATCCAATTTTCAAATGAAATGTATTATAATGGTTAGTTTAATTTCTCTAATGTGATTTATCTCTTGATAGGATTGGTATAAATATGATATCAACCCTCATTCATTCCTCACCTAGAAATCAAACCAAAAGAGAATTCATGAAGCACTTAAGTTTTCAAAATCTTTCCTTTTATACCCTATTATGATATAAATAAAAGGAAAAATCCAACTATAGGTATAAATTAATAAAAGGAATATTCATAAGGTCTTATTTAGCAAGTTATAAACTAGGTCACTATTGTACTTTTTTTACACATATTACATGATTCACACATAAGCCAACACTTAGAGGATAAATACATGAGTCTAAGTCCCTCTTATAGAGTATTGGATATGTAGGTAGTGTCATTTAATAGTGGATTTATTGTAGGTCAAATCAACATCATGTTACCACTAACCTATTTTACCCTAAGGTCACATTAAAGATGGAAAGTAGGGATTTTACCATTTCACAAGGAGCGATAGTCCATGAAATGTATCTAAATGCACTAGAACAAAGGTGAAGCCAAACCTAGAATCATATAGGTGGTAAAATAATATTTTAGTAGATATTATTTATAATATACTATCATTAAACTTAGATATTAACATTGATACAACTATCCTAAGCTGGACCAATTATCAAAGAGCTAGAGACACCATTTCCAAAATCTGATGACTATTCTAGAACTATCTTCCAACTTGATTTTTACCTATACCATATCCATATTTAATTTAGAATTAGAACTAGATAAGTACTCTCTATTATATCATTTATGTATATATAATAGTTTTACTTTCCATTAATATCATATCTCATTTCAATAAATTCAGCACATGGTACATATGAGTTTTGCAAATTAATTGGCCTACTATATATATGATATTCACCCTTGCTCCCTATCATTTATATATCCTTATACCTATCTACCCAAATAGGATTAAATAATCCAAAATAGATTTAAAAAACTACAACAAGTGATTTACCCTTATCTTTTCCCTTCTTAGTATATTTTCCATTATAATACTCATCTGATGATGAACACTGATTGAAACAATCAAGGACACCCATGTTGTTATTCTCAACCATCTTAGTCAGTTGGTCAATCTACTTCTTCATGCATTTAGATTCACCATGTTCAAATTTATTATAGTATCCACGTGTGAGTCATTTTTTATTGTGTTTCCCATCTAAAGAGGAGGACTCTTTTGATTCTTTGGAATTAACATCAAATTTTTGACCCTTTTTTTGCTTTGGGTCCATCTTGCTCTGTTTCTTCTCCTTGCTTATAAAAGCATTATATTTGTCATGAACATAATCAAGTAATGAAATTTAGATGAATTTATTGTACTTATGTTAATGATCTTGTATTACTCTTGAGTCAAGTAAGAAACAAAGTCATCTAAGGATGAAATGGTCCATGTAGTTTTAAGGGTACATTTGGTGACATGGAAGGTAAAAATGAAGATAAAATAGTCAGATCCCAACTTGGAAAGGATGGAAAGAATAAATTGATGATATTTTTTGTCAATACCAAATAGTTTCAACTATAAATTAATTGATTTGAACTTTTTGAATTTTTTTTATACCATATCAAAATCTATTAGGATTAAACTGATGAACTCGTTCTCTAATTCATGACCTCTCATCATGTCTTATTTATCAAAATGTTTTTACAATATGGTCAATAATTCATTAGGAGTAGTAGTAGATTCAATATGAAAGAGTAGGTTGGGAGACAAAAGACCATAGACTTCATCACTTTTATTGTGCCAGTTCTCCTTTTTTACCTTAAGGGTTAGTTATTTTTCTATACCCATCATGATTCAGTGCAATCCTTTTTTCCTCAAGAGGATTTTTAATTTTAATTTTCACTTGTGATAATTTATTTTTGTAAGAATCAAAATAAAACTTAGATCCAAGGTGAAAAATGAAGTATGTGCTAAACTACTTGTGATGAAATACTAAAAATATGTAACCCTCTTGAATCTATAGAGGTTCAAATTTACCATGCTTGAGAATATTACCAATGTGTATAACTCCAAAAAAAATCTCTTTAAAAAAAAGACACATAAAAAGGAGTAGAAATCTAAAAGTTATACATGTTTGAAGTTTTGGATGGCAATGTTAATCTCCACTTTGAAAATTTTGAAAAATGTTGGGTGTGAAAAATATTAGATTGGGTACTAGAATCAAATTTTAAGCCCCCTGACATATGATTGTGGCATATGACCAAGGGGATAAGATATTTTTTGAGTGATTCCCATCTCACTTTGATTGATATGATTGATTTGGGAGTGACATCATCTAAAAAAGGTCTTTCTTTTTCAAATGAATAGTGTCACTTTTCACTATCTTAAATTTGACGATCTCTAGAATGTCATAAAAAAGTAGAGAAGGTGGGTGGAAATATAGGTCTATTCAAACAAGTGGAAGAATATGAGGGGTATTCAAGTAATAATCAAGACATATGATGTGTTATATCATGTGTCAGAACCTAAAGCATGTTTGAGTAGGCATCAAAACTTAGTAGTTATTTGAGCATGTATTAAAATTTGAAAGGTGTTTGGGTAGGCATTAAAACCCACAAAATGATCATGTAGGGATCAAAAGCTGATAGGTAATTATATAGGGGCTAGAACCTAATAGTTTATTGTGTAGGGGTTAGAATATGATCGGTACTTTTATAAGGGTCAGAACCCAACATGTGCTTGTATAAGGTTTAGAACTTGATAGGTGATTTTTTAAGGGTCACACCTGATAGGTGATTTTGTAATGGTCAAAACCTGATAGGTGTGTACACACTCATCCAAATGTCTACCTATACTTTTTTTCCATCGAGAAAAGTCCACCAACTATCAAAAATATCTGAGGGGTGGAAATTTTTTTGAACTAGAAAAACCTCCAAAATGTGGATTCTATATGGCTTCTCCAAAATTTGATAGAGACCCACTTGATTTCTTAACAAACCTAGAAAAATCTAGAAATAGTTTTTCCTCAAAGGCACTTAAAATTAGGTATTTTTTTAGAATTAAAAAAATGCCCTTGAAACCCTCTAAAAATGGCCTGAAATAAACTTTCATGAAACTAGGTCACATTTACAACTATTCCTAGGGTTTTTCCACCTTATAAATCGAATGAAACTACCTATTTTTCATTTAGAAACTCCAAGTATACATATTTTCATGGATTTTTGAGAAACCCAACCAAATCCTAGAAAATTGAAATCAATGAAAATCTAGAACAAGCAAGAATGCAAGATCTCACAATAGAATTGATGTATTCATTTACCAATGTAGCTCTGATACCATGTCAGAGTAGGCCACAAGCAATGATCAACTAGATAGGGTTGAATTCACAAATATCAATCTATATGGAGTATTGAAATATGAATAACAACTCTAATGAGGAAGAATCTTGTCTTCACAAGAAAAATTTGCATTAATGAGAATTAGCCAAAAAGTACATATAAAGGTACATAATATAGTGAATAATTAGGTCACCCAAAAAGGTAATTAATTCAACTCACAATCAAAAAATGACTTAAGTACATTTCCCCTAATGACATATTATTAACCTAAGCAAGCTAATTAGACCATGTAGGTAAAACTACATAGTGGGAAAAATTCTACATTAACATATCAATTAACTTGTAAATGTAAATCCACACTAAAGATTTTTAAAAAAGTTAAATATTGCTCTTAGATTTAGTTTAAATTTTAATATAGTGAGATTTGGGTAAATTTAAAAAATATCACCACTAAATGCTTTTAAAAAATAACATAAGCAAGGATTAATACAAATACTTATTAATAGAAAATAAATCCTTTGATTTGTATTTGTTTGTGTTTGGTCCAAATTTATATAACTTGTTATTTTTTTAAAAAAGTTCCATGAAGGATGAAAGTGAATTAAATACTAAAAAATTTTAGTGATTAAAACCAAACCATATAAGCATATCAAGGCTAGATGCTAAATACAAATAAATAAGAGAAATAACTATATGCTATTTTAAAATAAGTAACACTTTATGGTAAAAACATTATATGCACTAAATAAATCTATTTGAAATAAATGTGTTAAGACAATAACAATCCACAAGCTACACCAATATAATAAACTACAACAGATAATAAAAAATGAGTAAATCACTATAAGGGTGAAAGAAGGCATTAATGAAAGAGAGGAAGCACCAAATAAAGAGGGTAAATAATGATCATAGTGAGGTCAAACACATTATTGAGATTGTAATAAAACCAAGAAAAGTGTCACTAGATCAAATACCATGGTAATAATATCTTGGGATATGTACAAACTAATTGTGTAATTTCTAAATTATGAAGGACTACTCATCACATGAATAAAAGAGGACTGCATATGACATGAATAAAATATGAATTCATAAACATGAATAACATATGATGTTGTAATCATTAATAAAATATGACTACATAACCATATAAGACCTAAAACCAATTACAGTGGTTTTCTAAGGATAGAAAGGCAACAAACAACAATATAAAGGATTGTGCTAAGCAATAACTAAATATATTGAGCCAAAAAATAGAGAAGAAAAAGACAATATGAGGTTTGTTAAGATGGGAATAATAAACAAAAGCACAAGAAAAAACCAAAGTGAAGTAACCAAATATTAATAAAGGAATTTTTTTAAACATAAAAGTTGAGCTAAATAGAACATGAGAATAACCTACTCAAAGAGTTTCATCAAGATTGAGTCAAATCAAGAGAAAATGCTTCTTATGATAAACCTAAAATAGTTTGTGTAATGTATAAAGTACAATCCAAAATAATATAATAATAGATACATATTTAAAAAAAAAATTAAGGGTGACAACCCTTGCAAAGAAAATATGAGATTACTTCCAACAAAAGCCTCCAAAACTCATGACAAAATGTTAAAAACAAACAATAACCTCTAAAACCATGCAATATTTATGCCATAATCATTCATTAATATCATTTAAAAATAATAAAATTAGAATAAGAAGAATTTATAATATGATGATCATTCTATAAATAGCTCATTATGTCTCATATAAACTATCCATAAGTATTGCCTCTTGGTTATATATTACATTACATTTAATAGTTAAGGTCTCATCTAAGTAGGAAATGAGTGCAATTGTCTTTTGTTTATATGTGATACATTATTGATTCTCTATCTTTTTATTTGTGTCTAACTTGGAAGAAATGAGCACAAATTTGCATATAGAGATACATCCCTATGGTGGGATTGTTTTTAGAAGACATCAACAATTTTGGCAACACATTTTTGGCAATAGTTTTGAAGAATCAATGCAAAACACATTGAGCTCTAAATATAATTAGTCGAGCTCTAAATATTTGTAATTTTGAAGATGCTACAAAGACACTTTAAAGACCTATCCACTCATTCTCTAAAGACACCTAGCCATGCTCTGAAGATGACCAATTGTACTCTACTGATCAATATATCAACTACAAAGATATTTACTATATGTATAGATTTTCCTTCTTTAGATATATTCATTTAGACATTACTATTCATAGTAATGGTCTAAAATGATCTAGATATAAATGTATTTCTATTTTGTAAATTTGTACATAGTCTCTTTAGATATATGTTAGTTATACTTGATCTATTATTAGTTGAATCAATTTCAATGCCTCCCTATAATCATGTGATCTGATTCTTACATCTTCTATTTTGAGTAAGTAGATTTGGCTATTTAGATCACCAAATCTTGTATTATGAGAATAGTCATTGAGATGAGATCACCAAATCTTGTATTATGAGAATAGTCATTGAGATGTTCTTTAAGTACGTATATCCTTCTCATTCTAAAAAATAAAAAATAGAGAATATAATAGAGAGAAGAAATATTCAAGTGTAGTTTCATAGAATTTGTAACATCTGTAAATGTTCTTTTTAATAATGAAGTATTAATAAAGTTCAGCATTCCATTTCATTACTGAGTAAAATTTGATCCTCTTCTGAGGTAGGAGCAAGGGCCCACTTTTATCTAAAGATCAGGATAATTGGTATTTCTAGTTTATAATTTAAAAGTGTATTTCTTTTGATACAGGTATATTTTATTTTATTGAAAAATGTTATTTCCATTTCAATGTAATGTGTGATTTCCCTTTTAATTTAAGTGTGTTTTATTTTAATGCAAGTGTTCTTTCATTAAATACAAATTTTATTTTAGTTTAATATAAGTGATTTTCCTTTCTACAAAGTGTGTCTTTCAAATTTCATACGTAAAGTTTGTTAACTCATCTCCATATTCAAAATTTGTTAGGAAGCAATCTAGTGACAATAGACAATAAACATTCTTACATTTTGAAATACAACATTGTCTTACCCAGCTAGGCAAGTTGAGTGAGGACACTATAATGTATTATGATAGATGTTTAAGTTTTGTATGTTGATGGTGTGGATAGAAGAATCCTTTTAACAAGGAATTCCATAGGAGATAATTAGTTACCAAAACTTTCTAGATTTTATTTTTTTGTAACATATGATTAGAATCTTATTTTTTTTCCTTAGGATTTAGACATCAAAAATAGAGTAAAAACCTCTAAACAATGAATTTTTAACTCAAATATCCAACATCTCATTGTATATATCTTTGGACATTGGCCTTGGTAGAAAAGGACATCAATGCATTGATTGGTTAAATGAAAGGTATAATGATAACCTATCATTTTTGGCACCATTGTTAGGGACTTTTTAATCAATAAATGTTAGTGAGATCATATATTAGAGTTATATAGGGAAAATTCAAAAACATTCATATACCTCAAAAAAATAAAAAAAATCAAGGACTCTTTAGATTTATGAATCGCCCAATAGATTCTCAAGGATGGTTTATCTCTAAAGATTCCCAAATAAAACAAAAATAAGTGAGGATTCTACCCTTATTGGAAAGATCAGAAAGTGAAATAAAAATAATTGAAAGTTGTATATATTTTTTTTATGATTCCTCTCTTGAAAAAGGTTCATCCTTTCATATAGATCCTACAATAAGAATTATATTTAGGACATCTTACCCTATAGGGAGAATTGATTTTGAGAATGCCCTCTCTAGAACAGTCAGATTTGATCCACAAGTTCTACAAGAATAATATCTAATCACTAATGAATATTCTTCTCCTGAGGTAGGCCATAGGTTAAGAAACTAAGAAGAGAACTTGGATTAGATTGACAACTAAAGTTGGGAAAAAATATGGGAGATGAGTACGCACATGTGGAAAACCCTGATAGGTAGCCTCAATAGAATAAAACTTTTTCCAATCGAATTAGCTTGGGTCCTGATGATAGAACCTCCATGAAAAATATCTTGCCATATATTTTACCCATTTTTAGAGGTAAATCCTCAGAGGATCAAAATTAGTTCCTCTTTGAAATTTAGGTTCTTTGACAAACATATGACTATGTCACTAGCAATCAGAAGTTGAAGTTATGACCATCTACACTTAAAGATGTAACCATGAGATGGTTCATGGGACTTGAGGGTAATTTTAAAAGTATTTGGGAAAAAATAGAAACCACATTTCTTGATAAATATCAATATTATTATAGAGTCTGAGATCAAAAAGAATATTTTTTCAAGATCAAACAAAATGAAGATGAAACCTTAGAAGATTACCTTGATAGATTTATATTTGCCCATAAATGGAGTGGTTACCAACTCATAGAGGAGGTCATCAATACAGTCTTTCTTAAATGCCTAAATGATGATGCACATGATGATTTAAACCTAATGGGAAAGGGTGGCATTGAAAAGTTAACCTTTTTCATCATATTTCAATATTATGTACTAACTATTCTAGGACAAGACCTATCATAAGAAAATCATGGTTAGGAAAGTCACCTAAAGTTCAAAAATTAATGGAAGAATTTTCTATTTTCAAAATAGATATTCTATCAAAATATATGTTCTCAAAGAAAAATCCAATGCCACCATTACTAAACAGTTGTCAATATATTATCCTAGACGTAGGCTTAAACATGTGGTAAAAGATTATCCTTTAGATAAAATAGAGCTATGTGATATTTGTGACTTAGACCATGACACCAAGAATTGAAATCATCTTTCTACCATGAGAAACCAAGTAAAACAAGTAGTACATGTAGTTTAGGAACTTAAATTTATCCAAAGATAAGGAAACCAATATTCTTAACCTCAAAATCAATTTGGTCTATGATTTCCCTCCCCCTAATCTATGGATGACACTATGGGCTGGATAAGTCAAACCATAAATATGGGGAACAACACCATAAAAAAAACCATGGGGTACTCAAGAATGGATGCCACCAATGTGGGGGATGCCTCAAATTCCTTCACAACCATGGGCACAATAGCAAAATGAATAACCACATTGGATACAATAGTCACCACCTCAATGGCCAAATCAATAATATAAAACATAGAGAAGGTTTCCTCCACAACAATATTTGATGCCTTCACAACCTTATCCACCATCAATTGAAAAGTAGTTTAAATTACCATGGTTACTTTCCCAAATAGTTGAAAATCCTAAGAATATGCAAAATACTCCTTTTTATGGAGTTGATCAAGAAAGTAGTGTTGCAAGTTGTTTAACTGAGTGTAATAATGTTCAACTCAAGTCAAGAAAGGTAGTAGAAGATTCATCCATTACCATAAATAAAATTCCCAATGATTAAAATGCTCCTAAGTCATCTGTAGTCTAGGAACCAAATGAAGACAAGGTGTAAGCCACCAAAACTCTAACCACCACAACCAAAATTCAAGATCCCCCTGTTATTTCATTTCCTAATAGACTTTAGGAAGAAAAACCTAAGGGGGATTCTAAATTGGTAAAAGGATTAAGAGCGATGAGGATAGAAAATCCACTATTAAGAGACATTAAGGATATTCATGAATTGAATCAAATAATTAAAGGATTATGCATCAAAGCACTAGAAATAAAGAAACAATATACTAAAAACAATTCAAGTAATTAGAGAAATTGTTTATTTACTAGGAGGAAACATACTTGTTCCCAAATATAGAGACCATGGTAGTCTTGTGATGACTATGACAATTGGGAACAAGTCCATACTAAATGTTCTTATAGATCTAGGTAATACCATCAATATAATGAATGTCAAAATAGTAGAATATTTAACCCTCCTAGGGCGTCAACCTACCACTAAAATCATGTAAATAAAAGATCAATCCACTATTGTTCTTTAAGGAACCATAGAAACATTCTAGTCATAATATAATCTTAGGAATACCCTGTAGATTCATGATCCTTCAACCTAAACCCAAGAAGGTAGGATATCCAATCATTCTTAAAGGACCTTGGTTAGCTATATTCACAACATGAATTGACTATAAATCTAGTAATATGACCATTTTGAATGGAATTCATGACAAATAAATCTCTCTTTATCCACCTAATAGACCTTTAATAAATATTTATGAATAGATATGGGTGGATTAACATGAACAAAATTAGAATATTGTGCCTTCCTTAGCCATGGTTACCACAAAATAACATGTCCAATAATTTGTGAAATAGATAATAGAAGATTTGGACCAAGAAAGCTTAGCTCCAAAGACTAATAACTTAGATCTAAAGATGAACAATCATGAATGGGAAGAATTTAACTCCACTACTAAGAACCAAGACAATGTCATAAGTTCCCCAAACATGCTATCTGGTCTGCAAGATATCTAGCAAGCCACAGTTGACTAGGCTAAAATAGGGTAGAATTCATTTTTAAATGATTTTCATTGTCCATTGACCAATCTACTCTCCAAAATTGAAACCTTTTACAAGTATTTGGATAAATTTCACATATTAATACCAAATATATTTCCATTTAATGACTTCATGAGTGAATAAAATTAGGTAAATTCCATCATTCTAAGTACTAAACAAATTGTAATCCATCTTGATAAACTATTGAATATCAATAACTAGTTAATTGACCAACAAGAAAGTAAAGTGTTTGATGTATTGTTATGACACACAAAATTATTCACTTGGGATTACATTGATATGAAAATAATACATCCTAGTGTCTTCACCCATCACATCTACACTGAAGATGTTAGACCAGTCATACAATCACAACGAAGAATTAACCTAACCTTGAAAGAAATTGTAACGATAAAGATAGATCAACTATTGGAAGTTGGTTTTATTTACACCATATCTGATAGTCAATGGGTTTTACCTATGGTCATTATACCTAAGAAAAATGGAGAGTCTACATAGATTATAGAGAACTGAATAAAGCAGCTATGAGAGATTACTTTCCTTTGCCTTTTATTGATCAAGTCTTGGATAACTTGGTAGGAAAGCAATACTTTTCTTTCTTAGATGGGTTTAGCAGATACAATCAAAATATAATATCCCTTGAAGATCAAGATAAAACTAAATTTACATGACCTTAGGGAAAATTTACTTATATAGTCCTTCATTTTGGATTGTGTAATGCATTTGTTACTTTTCAGAGAGCAGTGTTAGCCATATTTTCTGATCTTATGAATGATTATGTGGAAGTATACATGGATGATTTCACTATCCATGGTAACACATTTGATGAAGCCTTGATCAATTTGGATAAAAATATCATAGGATGTGAAGAACATCAAGTATATTTAAGTCATAAGAAGTGTATAATAATGGATGATGAAGGGATAGTCTTAGAACATCATATCTCTTCTTAAGGAATAAAAGTGGATCCCAAGAAGATTGAGGTAATTTATAGTCTCCCCATTTCTCAAACACAAACAAATGTCAAAAAAATTCTCGTTCATACAAGATATTACATAAAATTTATTGAATAATTTAGCAAGATAGATGCACCTCTGTTTTCCTTGATAATAAAAGATAGTGAATTTGTATGGAATGATAAGTGTCAAGAAGTTTTTAAAACATTAAAAAATAAACTTATGACTGATCTAGTTTTGAAAGGACCTAATTAGGAACAACCTTTTCATATCTAACTGATGCTTCTAATAATGCACTAGTGGAAACTCTAGGACAAAGAGATGAGGATGGATAAATGTATGCCATTTATTATATCAACAAGAATCTTACTTCCACATAGAAAACCTACACTACCAAAGAAAAATAATTTATTGTTGTTGTTTATGCCATAAACAAATTTAGACATTACATTACTGGTTATCATGTATTTATTTATATAGATCATTCAACTACTAAGTAATTCATGAATAAACTAATAGTAAGTAGGAGAATTATTAGACGATTACTACTGGTGTAAGAATTTGATATTACTATCATAGGCAAACTTGGAAAGTATAATGTTGTTACTAAATTTTTATCTATATTGATCACTATAGGGGAAGATGAACCTATGGAGGATTTTTTTCCAAATGAATAGCTATTTTCTATATATACATACTCCCCATGGTTTGTAGACATGGAAAATTACTTGAAAATAGGGAAGTTTCCTCATTTATTTACTTCTAAAGAAAGAATTTTTTTTATTAGAGATATTTCTTATTTCAAATAGTTTAAAGATGTGTTATTGAAAATTGGACCTGATCATGTACTTCACAAGTGTATAAGAGAAGATGATGTATTTGAATTTATAAAAGAATTCCATAGTGAACTAGGAGGAGGAAATTATTCATCAAAAAGGACCATTCATAATATTCTTGGTGCAGGTTATTATTGGCCATCTCTTTACAAGACTATAAAAATATTTGTATGGCAATGTGATCCTTGCCAAAGGATGGGTAAGCCTACTCTATCCTCAAAAATGCATCTCCATCCTGAAATAGTTTTCAAACCATTTGGGAAATGGGGTTTGGATTTTGTTAGACCAATCAACCCACCATCTCAAGGAAAAGAGTATTTATTAGTATGTACTAATAATGTTACTAAGTGGGCTGAAGTGTAGGCACTCACCTTTGCTAGAGAGGAAATAGTTGTTGATTTCCTATATCATAGGATCATGTTGAGATTTGGAGTTCTTAGATCTATTTTTTCTGATCAAGGGCCCCAATTCATGTCTAACATGTGTTTTCTTAAAAAAATTACTTATTATTGGAAAGAAGGAACTAGAAGAAACTAAGTACAGGGATGGTTGAAAAACTTGATTGATTGTGCATGCATTGAAATTAGAAGATTATGAAGAGCTCCTCTTTGGCTTGGGAGGATGACCTAAAAATAAGAAATCATTAAAGAAAAATTGTTTTTTTTACAAATATTTGAGTGGATTACCTAGTGATAGCTAGATATTGGAAGCGAGAGCTTCTTTAAGGGGTTGTCAATCTACATTTATTAAACAATTAAGCTTATAAACATAATATAAAGTACTTTCATCAATAATCAAAGGTACTAAAGTTGAATACAAGAGTGATTGCTTATAAATATGCTATAAATGATTAAATTAGTGATAAACTAATTAATAATAGTGCTAGAGGGTGGGGGTATGCTTCAAAAAATTAGATAGGGGTCTGTGAATAGGTAGGAACATAAAAAATTAGGTTTGATTAGGTGTAGGTGGGTGAAATTAGCTTGTTGGTTTTCACTACCATAGTGAATGTTAGTATTTGGGCTAACCATCATCGGTTAAGGTGACCATCAGTGGTTAAGGTGACCATTGATGGTTGGACAGACCATTAGTGGTTGAGTCAACCATTGACAGTTCTATGTCTAGATCTGGGTTGATAAAAAGGTTGATTTATGATATCCAAAAGATGGATTTTAAGAGATGGCTAAGTTCTAGGTTAATTGTGAAATGGATATAAAGTAAATGGATACTAGGAAATTAGTACTTGTCTTATCATAAGTCAATTGGGTAAATGGTTAAGGTAGTTGACTTGTTAGTGGAATCTAGCTTGATTTCTATAGAGTAACAGTATCTAAAGACTTGATGGAGAGGCAATGAAAAATTATCTCTCCAATATGATTTCTAAATTATTAGATTATTGATGGTGATTGAATTAAAAGAAAGAAAATCCTAGATGCACAAATCTCTTGCTCATAATTACAAATGGACTTCACTTCCCAACTCCTCTCTTCTTATAGGCACAAGCAAGAGGTGGAAGTGAAGGTTTAAGTGGGATATCTAATTATAAATCATCCATGCAATGGCTCACAATAGGATTTAGATAAATTATGTTTATAAAATCTAGGTAGGTAGTTTGCATGCTAGTTAGTTAAAGAGGTAAATGGTGTTGATGATAATTATCCTAAAAAATAAGCTCTTGCAAAGATATGTAAAGAGAGGGGATT
The DNA here is from genome assembly GCA_037957365.1 of Torreya grandis. Taxonomy (NCBI): domain Eukaryota; kingdom Viridiplantae; phylum Streptophyta; class Pinopsida; order Cupressales; family Taxaceae; genus Torreya; species Torreya grandis. The sequence continues at coordinate 1,314,193 of JARHVA010001856.1, forward strand.
TGGAATTCAAGAGGAAAGATAGCCTCTAATCCAAATACAAGAGAAAAGGGTGTGGAAACTATAGGGGTTTAAATGATTGTATGATGTGCCCTTAAGATGAAGGAGATGTGCAAATGCCAATCTCAACCAAATACATTAACCATTTTAGTTAGCATCTTATTAATAGTTTTGTTAGAGGTTTCTATCCTTTCATTAGCTTAAGGGTGATAGGGTGAGGAAGAGCTTAACTTAAAGCTGAATGTATCACATAGACCCTAGACTTTCTTGTTATTAAAAGGATTTACCATTGTTAGTGATAATCTTATGAGGCACACTAAAGTGGTAGATGATGTGATGGTTGATAAAGTCGATCTACTTTGGTTGAGACTAGAGGGATAACCTCTACCCACTTGATAAAATAATCAATCACAATGATGATAGAGTGATAACACTATGAGGAATTAGGGTTGATTTCACCAATAAGGTCTAGACCCCATTGTGAGAATGGATAGAAATTGGTGGAAACCTGAAGGTTATGGTTAGGTACGTGATGTAAATTAATGTGTTGTTAACACTTGACACAAATTTTTACGTAATCATAATAGCCTTGGTTAAGGGTGGGCTAATAATAGCCAAGGTGAAGGATACACTTAGCCACATCAAGGCCACTAAAGTGTCCACCATAGATTCCATCATGTGTTTCTTTGATAGCATGAGAGGCTTCTTGATTATGTAGGCAATGAAAGAGGAGGCCATTAAAGCTATGCTTATAGAGGATTCTTCCCATAATGGTATAATGAGAGTTACTATGGATAAATGCTTTTTGAGCATTCATAAAGAGGCCTAAATAAACTATGCCAAGGTTAAGGTAGTCAAAGGTTTGTTGATACCAAAGGTTAGGTTGGGTCTCCTCCATATTGAAAATGGTGGGAGAATTTGGTTTGACATAATATGGATAGGTAACCCTATAGATAATGATAGATAGCTTAGATTTTGAGGGTGTAGATGGGATATGAGAAGCAAGGGAAGCCATGGTGTTGATGAACTTATTGGTAGATCATAGGCTTGATTAAATGTAATATTGTTTGAATGATGCTAGGAGTTCATTAACTAGTTGCTTGTACTATTGCAGGACATCATTCTTATAGTAATAAGATCCATTGATTTGATTGACCACAAGTTGGGAGTCACCAAAGATGTTGATTATTTTGACTCCTAGGGATAAGGTAGTTTGAAGGCCTATCACTAAGGGTTCATACTCATCCATGTTGTTGGTACATTCAAAATCAAGCTTAAAAGATAGAGGCAGAGGATCACCATCAAAGGGGATAAGGATGATACCTAATCCCCCACCATGTTGAAACTTTGATCCATTGAAGAGAATGGTGACTTGATAGGTGAAATATACTTAAGAGAGGGCCATGATAGACTCATCGAGGAATTCAAGAGGATGAAGTTGGTTATCTGTTAAAGGTGCTTTAACCAATTGGTCAATGATGACTTGCCTTTTAATTTATTTTGTTGAAAGAACTCAAGGTCAAAATATACTAAGATCATGAGTCACTTGGCCATAAATTAGTTTTGGTATGGCTTGGAGTGCATGTACTTGAGTGGGTCAGTGTTGGTAATAATGTAGGTTTTATGGTTAAGAAGGTAGTGGTGAAGTTTAGTATCCATGAAGACTAAACCTAAGAAAATATTTTTGGTATGGGTGTACTGAGTCCTATACTCTACAAGCATGGATAATGTAGTAGATGGCTTAATTTATATGTTGTTCATCTTGGTGAGCCAACATTTGCCCTAGGGAATGGTCAGTGGCAAAGATATATAGGTAGAAAGGTTGGTCATCTTTGGGATGGATGAGGATAGGTGGTGATAAAAGGTACTTTTTGAGAGAATAAAAAGCCTTTTGATAGTCACCATTAAAATTAAAAGATACATCCTTCTTTAGGAGGTGGTGGAATGGTTAACACTGATCTGAAAGCTGGTAGATAAAATGATGAATGGATTGTGGCTTTCCCTACAAGCTACAAAGTTGCTTAATGTTGGTTAGAGGAGGCATGTCTAGGATTGATTTGATCTTGATGGGATTGACTTTGATTTCATGAGGGGAGGTAATGAAGCCAAGAAGCTTTCTTGATAAGACCCCAAAAAAGCACTTCCTTGGGTTGAGGTGGAAATGGTAATGGATAAGTCACTCAAAGATGATTTGAAGAATGACTAAGTGATCTTTTTAGAGTTTAGATTTTTTGAGAAGGTCATCCACATAGTCCTCAATAATTTTATGGATGAGGTCATGGAATATTTCTAGGTTACACCAGTGTTATTTATTCCAAAATTCATGACTCTATAGTACAAGGTTCCCCAAGGGGTGGTAAAGGCAATTTTTTGTTGATCTTTAGGTGTAGTTAGGATCTGATTGTAACCTGAGAACCCATCCATTAGAGATAACATCTCATGGCTGACTATAAGATCAAAAAGTTAGTCGATGCTATCTAAGGTAAATTCATCTTTAGGGAAAGTAAGGTTGAGGTCATGAAAGTCCACACAAATGCATAGTCTAACTATGTCTTTAGTGATAGGTACAACATTCAAAACCCATTGGGGGTAGTCAATGGGTCAAATAAAGTTAACAGATAGAAGACATTGAAGCTCTTCTTTGATAAGAAGGGATATATGGGGATGCATGCATCAAATATTTTTTTGATAGGTTTGACATCAAGATGAGTGACTATGTTATGGGTAGTAATGATAGGGTCAATCCCAGACATATTACTATAAGACAAAGCAAAGGCTATGATGCAGTCTTAGAGGAAAGAGGGGAAGTCCCAAAGTTCCTTAGCATATAATGATTAGATAATTTTGACAATATGAGGGTTATCTAGAGTACCCAAGTTGATATCTATGGTGGATTTATTCAACATGGTTGAAGACTTGGGAGGAAGGGATTTATAGATTGAAGAATTTGGGGAACCAAAGTAGGTGAGAATATAATAATCATCCTAGCACTAAATAGTGTTAATGGTTGGAGAGTATTCCCTTATCATCATAAAATAGGTCAAATATATGGTTATGGTCACCCCTCCTTCTGATAATTTAGGGGTCCAAGGCTGATCATGTTGATGAACAAAAAAATTAGGTGGGATGATGTCATCATCCTCACATGAAAGTGGAGGTGAGGTTGATAAGAAAGGGTCATCTTCTTCAATAATGGTAATGGATGGTTGTTTGGATTTATTATTATTAGGTAAAATAAAACAAAGTCTATGATTCTTGGTTTTGATGGTGACCAGTTCATGTGGGCCATGTTCACACTGTTTAAGACTGAAGCCTTTCCAAGCACACCAATGAAACTATGTCTTGGCAAAGTTTAGTTTGTCTAGGTAGGAGAAACTGATGGTAAATGGTCAAGGTGGTATATTCACTGAGGGATTTTTCAAGTCCCTCATACACAAAATGGGTCTAATGGTGGGGAGATCCAAAGGAAATGATAATCTTGACATTGGGGTCATATCCTAGTTAGTTGGCAAGTTACCCATACTTGTGGGGAGTAGGGAAAGTGTCTTGTGTTAAAAGGTGATACACCCCTAGCATAAGGTGATGGAACATGGATTCCAAAGGGTTTATGGTAGGGATTTGGTGTGAAGGTATAGAGGAACTAGTTGATGCCTTGTTATTAGAAGGGGGTATGATATCTAATTTGGTGGTCAAAGGTTGGGTTTTAGCTACTAAGGGTATGTAAGATGGGGGTATTAGGACATTGTTGGGGTGATAGGTCATGTTGAATGTTGATAAAGGACTTGATTAAACTTATATGGTGATGACCTAGACTTCATGCTTGAACTTAATGTAATAGTGGAGGGTAGAGGGAATACAACCCATAGAGAAAATCCAAGGTTGTCCCAACAAGACATTATATTAGAATTCACCTTCTACAGCATATAAAAGTTTAAGGAGTGTGTAGGGTCCTAAATGGATATGAAGGATGATATTTCCTAAGGCAGTGGTTATGGTATCATTGAAAGAAGAAAGGATGACTGAAGATTTGGACATGGCATTGTCTAGAAAGTTGAGTTGGTTATAGGCATGAGAGGAGATGATGTTAATGCTAGCTCCCCCATCAATCATGGCCCATTTGATGTAGGTTTGGTTGATGTAGGTAGTGATACAGAGAGGAGGATCTAGGTCCTTAGGATGGATGAAGGGTATTTTTGAATCCTTGAAGGTAACAAGGTTAGAAATTTGAAGGGCACTAACAAAGGTGGCTAGAGGTTGGGGGTCCTTGGTTGGACCTCAATGGATTGAAAAGCCTCTATTAGTGCTTGGTGGTGATGGGGAGAGGTAGATATTAACTCATACAAGCTCATTTTCATCAGGGTCTAATGAAGTTGTTTGAGGATAACTCTCATGTTGGATTTTGAGGGGTTAGATTGGGAGGCACCTAAGATAGACACCTTGGGTTTGGTTGAAGATGGAGACAATTAGGTATAGGTTAGTTGGGAGTTTGAGGAGGGGTATGTCTAAGGAATGGACACCTTATCCTTCCCATTATCCTTCTATTGTGCTCTTATGACCACATTGATAGTATGAATAGAAGGAGAGGTTGAGCTAGAGGATTAGTCATATTCATCTTCACTCTAAGATGGGAGTGGAGGAGTAGGTGAGTGTTGGGGAGGTATGGTTGGTGGTTGGATTGGTATGGGGCTCATAATAGGTTTTTTTATTAATAGATCATCCTAGTCATAAATATGGTGGATGATGGTTTAGAGAGATTTGTAGTTCTCATATCATGGTAAGGTGTCTTATGATAAAAACACATGTGGTGGTCATTATACCATATGGGTTTAGAATCTAGAGGGTCAAAGGGTCTGATAAGAGGTGAGGCTAAATAATAAATCTATGATAACTATGAAAAATGGTCAAGTAAGATTCGACCAAATATGTTAGAGGTTTAATGGTCTTTTCTTTGGTGGTTGAAGTAGGAGGTTGCTTGGAAATAGGTTTGGTGGTAGGTGTTTTGGGTAGGGTGGTACTCTTGACTAATGGCTTTAGTTTAGGCAAGGAGGTTTATGAGCTAGAGGTGGAAGATTGTAAGTTAGGTAGCTTAGGTATTATTGGAATGATGAAAAGAGCTACATTGGAGAGAAATTATGAAGGTTTAACCAAAAGAGGTGGTGGGGTTTTGGTAGAGGCAATTATCTTCCTACTCAAGGTAGAGGGGTGAGGCCCTAGAATGGAGGGCAAGGTTGAGAGAGGAAAAATTTGGGCCTTTTAGCCTTTGTGTGTTTTTGCCTCTTTGGTTATTTTGGTCTAGTGTTTGGTTGGTGGGTTTGAAGAGGTTATGTCTAATTTCACATATGGGTGACTAAGGCTTGGTGTAGGGAGGATACCAAATTTTTTGATTAGTTTGGTGTGAAAAGGTGATTAATTACTTAGGGTCTAAGTGTCTTAGATGGTTGAGGGATTGTTAGATTGGTAAGAGTAGTTGATAAGGTAGAATCTTAGATGGTGGAAGTGATGGGTTATTCTACTAAAGGTATTGTTGGAGGATCTTTCTTGGTGATATAAGGTATCCCTAATTATTTTTAGAAGTTGGTTTGATCCATGTCAGGATTAGAGATAAATTCCAATATTTTCACTAGCCTAGAGAATGGTTTATAGGTGGGTTTAATTCCTTGAATGGTAGACCTAAAGGATAGGCCCCTAGGTAGAGACATAGGGATGGTAACCTCATCCTCTTCCTTAATCAAGGGATGTGAGGTTGAGATAGGTGGTTCTTTAGTGGGAGTAGACATGGGGGTTCCCTTCTCGAGAATGGTTTTTGAAGGGGGAGTAGGTTGTTTAGTGGTTAGAGGTAAAGATAAGGTATTGATGGTTAGTTGTTTTGATATATCAGATAAAAGGGTGGTTAAGGACTCCATTACCTCAATAAGTGGAGGGGGATAAGATAGTGTTTCCTCATTTTGGGTTTATAAAGGAGGAAAAGGTAATTCTGCTACCAAAAAATGTAGAGAGGGTGAAGGACAAATAGGTTAGTCAACAGGTTCTTTAACAAAGAGTGTATCAAGAACCATGTTAATTATATGGGTATTATGGAAGAATTCAACATTATTTCTCTCATTCTTGGTAAGATCATGGTTTAGGAAAGGTTACTTGAACATATTAAGGACTTGGTTTGATGGTGCATTGGGTTCATCTAATGTAAGTTCCCCTTATCAATAAGGGATTGGATAAGGCTCTTTAGAGTGTTGCACCTACTGACATCATGCCCTATAACCTGGTGAAAGGCACATAGGTCATTCTCATTGTACCAATTAGGTGCAAGGTGAGAAGAGTCAAATTGTTGAGGTGGCTTGATAGGATGAAGTTAAATGATATTGGATTTCAATAACTTCTCCAAGATGGATGCATATGATTCTCTTAGTGGAGTGAATTTATTTGGGTTGTTTCAGGTTTGGTTTCTTGAGGTTTTATTTGAGGTGCTAAAAGAATTATATTGGTTGGTAGAAGGTGAAGGAGTGGCTCTTAGGACAACTTCATTCATGGATCCTTTTCTCTTGGTGTTTTTATTAGACTAGCTACTTGGCTTAGAGGAAGAAGCCTCATTGGTTTTATAGGTTGAGTTCTTGTTTTTGAGCTTTACCTTTCCTTCATCAATAACTCAATTATATAACTTATGTTCCATGGTAAAAGCTTCATCAAAGGTTAAAAATATTTGTGCATGTAGTGTGGAGGAGATATGCTTGGCACATGCCTGAGCAAATAGATCTATGAGTTTGAGTTGAGGCAAGGAAAAGGAAAGTTGGTTAATAAAACTCCTCCAATGAGCCACAAAATTAGTAATAGACTCATCCTCAAACTACCAGATAGAGTAGAGGCTAGTGATAGAATCTTTTTTGGAGATATTGATTGAAAATTGGTCTAATAAGGTTTGAACAAGCTGGGTGAAAGAGAAAAGGGAGTGTTTAGGCATGGCATTATACCAACCCAATGCTGGACCAGCTAAGGACATGGGGAAAGTGTGGAAGAGAAGGGAATCATCATAGGTGATGATGTAACACCTAAAATGGGTGTCATCATAGGTTCTCACTCATAGATTTAGTTCACTACTAGTGAGATAACACCTAAAATGGGCATCATCATCCATTTTCATTATTGGTGAGTGAGAACCATGCAAGATAGGGGAGATAGAAAGCACAAATAGCCTCACTACTCAAATAAAAAGAAGACAATAAATGATCAAAGAAATCAAATCACACTCTAAAAGAAGGAGATCTAAGGTTGGTTTCAAGTTATGTGTAGGCACTAAAAAATAAACTGTATTGGAATCAATACTTGTCTTGGTATTGGGGTCTACTCCCTCACTTCACACACTATAACAATAAGGGTGTTGGGTGTTTAGCCAATATATTGACATCTAGAGATTATACTCAACTAGAGAGCTGAGTTGGTCCTCCTCTTGGTAATAGCCTCCAAGTAGGATCATCAAGAAAGGGTAAGGTTATTACTAGGTGATGAAATCCTAGTTAGGCCTTGTCTCAAGTTTGTTTGATGTTGAATTGGTGAAAGTGGTTTGGTTTAGTGTGTGTAACAAAGAGTGAAGCTATGATAGATTAATTTGCCTTTTAATTTAAGCTATGTGATCTAAAATTTCAAGTAGTTGATGCATGCACTTGATTTTAAGCCCTAAATAAACTTTTGATTTCATTAATGAGCATATAATAGAGAGAGAATGCAATAAAATAAGAACCCAAGTAAGGACACAAGAGTCCCATTAGGCATGCCAAAATGTTTCAATGAATTTCTTGCTTATAATTGGAAAGAGGGAACTAAAAGAAACTAAGTATGTGTATGGTTAAAAAAACTGATTGATTATGTGCATGTTGAAATCAAAAGATTATGAAGAGCTCCTCTTTTGCTAAGAATAATGACCTATAGATAATAAATCACTAAAGAAAACTTGTTTGTTAGACAAATAGTTGAGTGGATTACCTAGCGATAGCTAGATCTCAGAAGCAAGAACTTCCTTAGGGGTTGTCAATCCACATATATTACATAATTAAGCTTATAAATAGAATAGAAGGTACTTGATCAATAATCAAAGGTACTAAAGTTGAATAAAAGAATACTTGACTATAATATGCAAGAAATTATTAAATTAGTGATAAATTAATTAATACTAATGCTAAAGGTTGGGTTATGATTAAAAAATTAGATAGGGGTATGTGAATAGGTAGGAACATAGAAAATTAGGTTTGATTAGGTGTAGGTGGGTAAAATTAGCTTGCTAATTTTCACTACCATAGTGATCATCAATGGTTGGGTTGACTGTTGGTGGTTAAGGTGACTTTCGATGGTCAAGGTGATTGTCAATGGTTGGATAGACCATTAGTGGTTGATTCAACCATCAATGGTTACTATGTCTAGATTTGGGTTGATAAAAATGCTAATTGATGAGATCTAAAAGATGGATTTTGAAAGATGGGTAAGGTCTGGGTTGATTATGAAATGGAAATAAAGTAAATGAATACTAGGAAATAAGTACTTGTCTTACTATAAGTTGATTGGGTGGATGGTTAAGGTAGTTGACCTATTTGTGGAATCTAGCTTCATTTTGATAGAGTAACGGTACTTGAAGACTTGATGGAGAAGTGGAAAGAAATTGGCTCTCTAATATGATTACTAAATTGTTGGATTACTGATGGTGATTGACCTATGAGAAAGAAACTCTTGGATGTATAGATATCTTAATTACAATTATAGATGGATTTCACCTCCTAGATCCTCTCTTCTTATGGGCACAAGTAAGAGGTGGAAATGAAGGTTCAATTGGGCTATCTAATTATAAATCATCCATGAAATGGCTCACAATAGGATATAGATAACTTATATTTAGAAATTTTAGGTGGGTAGTTTATATGCTAGTTGGTTAAAGAGGTGGACCGTAACCATCAATGATCAAGGTGACTATTGGCAGTCAAGGGTAAAGGGTGAAAAGGGGTAAAAGGTTATGCTAAGTCAATTTATTCAATTGATCATGGGTTAGGTTAATTAGGGGTCAAAAGGTGATATTGGTCCCAAGAGGGTCCTAAGGCAATCAAGGGGTGCCTTCGACATTAAGAATTATAGTGTGCATATTTTTGGTGTCTACAACATGATCAAGGTTTTTACAAAATTATACCAAATCAATCACTATAAATCCTCACCATATCATCCCCAAGATAATGGATAAGTGGATGTCACCAACTGAGAGCTTGAAAACATTCTAACTAAAATAGTGAATAATAGTAGGAAATATTAGGTAGATAGAGTACCTAAAGTAGTTTGGGTATATAATATAACATGGAAGACTACCACATGATTATCTCCATATGATGTTATGTTTAGAAATAAATATTTGTTTCTAATAGAGTTTTAACTACAAACATTGAATATAGTAGCTAATATGGGAATTAATCTTGATGAAGCACAAAAGGAAATAATCATGCAATTGAATGGGTTGGATGAACTAATAATGGATGGATGAACTCAAACTAGCATGATTCAAAAGTAGATAAAATATTGGCATGATACTCATATCACAAAAAAATAGTTTCAAGAAGGTGACTGGGCACTTCTATTTTATTCTAAATTTTAGCATTTTAAAGGAAAGCTCAGGATAAGATGGTTAGGGCCATACCTTATCAAAACTATTCATAGTAATGGCTCTATCCAACTTCAACCAATTGATGGTGACCAAAGAACACTTTTGGTCAATGGTCACAAACATAAAGTGTATATAAGACCTCTCAAGAGGGAATGATTCATTGAAAAAATAATTGATGTCTTTAATTACACCATAGAGGTTATTCATGCTCAAAGAACACTTCTAAATTTAGAATTCTAAGAATTTAGAGCATGAGTAGAAGGTTGTGGCAATTTGATGTCACATATGATGAAATATCAGTAGAGATATATATGAGTGTTCCACAAAATTTATAATAAATGATAGTTGGGAGACATCATGATCTATTACTTGTGAATTGCAAAGTATCTATGTTAATACTCAGTGAATTATGCCCAATTTAAGCTATAGACTAATCTATATGGATATTGACAATGAAATTTAAGCTAAGGTGATCTGGTGTAAAAAAAATGAGTAAAGAGAAGGGTAAGGCAAGAAATAATCAAGTGATTACTAATCTTAAACTCAAATATCATGACATAGTCTCAATTACAACTAAACCTACATTTAAGTAGTGCACGATGCAAAATACCAAAGCTCAAATTTCACCATACACTAGGCATATTCCTAAAGATGATATGAAATTATACAAAAACAAGATTTCACTTTAAGGGTTTGTTACCAGACTCAAATAAAATTAACACATCTAAATATGATACAAATAAAATGAATCAAATCTAATATCCTTTAACTAATTTAGCACAAACACAAATTAGAAACCCTGTATCATAAATGCAAATTTAGAGTTCAAAGAAACTATTCAAACTTAAGAATTAGAATCAACAATTGAGAGAAGTTATGTTAACAATTGACACATTCAATCTAGATAATCTTTGCATAATTACTTGATTTCATTAATTTCTTGAAGTATACTAAATTTTCACAAGAAATTTGTCTTTTACAAATGGTAAAATTACCTTTTATAGAAAGATAAGGTAGTACACTAGTCAGTCATAAGATGCAAAATGTATAAAAGTAAGGATAGTTGTCCTTTTTAGCAAGTTATAGAATACACTCATATTTAAAAATTGGACTAACCTAGGCAAAATATGCTAACATACTAGCATATGCCTTACAAAATAATATTCCCTATTTTTAAAAATTATAAGGCTTTACAAAAAGAATATTAACTGGCTAGAGGGCTCATTACTGAAGGGTCCCCTTGTTGATCCTGCAAAAGCTCCATTAATTTTTAATGTTTATCTTTGATGAGTTCCAAGTCCATAGATGGATTCATGAGGCACACCTCTTCTTTATCATCCAAGTCTTCAAGGTCTCTATCATCTCTGGCCATAGCCTCTTTTATGCTCCTCGATTTTGTAATCTTTTGCTCAATTGTGAAGATCATACCCAAAATCTTGCCATTGTTTTTTCTTGATTTGCCCATTATTTTTATTTTCACCTCTTACATTATCAAGGTAGCTCTATGTTTGTACTCTACATCATCAATTAATCCCAATGTTGTAGTCTTTACAATATTGGCTAGCATAGTGCCCAAGAGTTGTTCAATTTTGGTAATTAAATTCTTGTCATCAGCTAGAAGTCTATCTAAATTCTTTGCCCATATGCTTAGATTCTAAATTTTGTCCATTACTATTCCCAACATGGTATTTGGGTGGGCCAAGATGATGGTTTTGAACTTAGGGATTCTATCCCTAATCAAAATGCTAATGAGGTCCCTTCTTTTGGTTTATACCTCTTACCACTCTATTATTAATTCTCTAGCCACTTCACCTTGTTGGCTTAGGGCATCCTACCTTAGTTTTATTGATTTCAAAAAATTGAACATATCAAGAAAGAAAGCTTCAAACATGTCAATAATAGGATCATGAAATGATAAAATGTCATATGTTTCCAAGTTTTCATTCTCCTTTTCCAAATTAAATATCCTCTATTGCATTCCCCTAATCCCAACCTTGGCTTGGGCTAACTAGGCCTCTAGTAGGCTCTCAACATCCTCTTCATGAATGGGATGTTCACCTAGTTATTGTCCTTTAATTGGGGTCTAGCCTATAAAAGGTTCAACCTTTTAGAAGGTGAACACTTTAGCTCCTACCATGTCCTTCCTTATGGTGACCCTCTCTAATCCAACTATCTCGATATTGAATTTCAACATGGTGACTAGATTTGTGAACTTTGGAGTCTCTAAGACCTCAATTCCTATGTTATTGGATGATCCTAGAGCATCCATTTTCTATCTCTAGCCCTGTAGTCACCACAATTATTCTTTCTTCTTATTCCTTCATTAAAGCCCTAATCCATGGCTTGATTTATTCATGAACATCCTCTTTAATATATTGGGTCAAGGCCCAAGAGTGTGATTAAGAAGGGATATTTTGTAGATTTATATACATGAACCAATCAGGTATGATTAGTCCATGGATGGGGAAGTCTTCATTAAACAAGTTGATCTCACTATCAAGATGAGTGAGAATCAACCTTGGCTTCTTCCTTGATCCAACAGGGACCAATGCCAACTCTACCTTCCTTTTTTCTAGCTGTGCCACTAAGACTATATCAAGGGCCATTTCTTTCCCTTTCTCTTGATCAACTTGATCTATTTGAACTTTTTAGCCTATGTTTCTTCTTCTTTAGAGCCATGTGCTTTAGTAAGATCCTTGATGGCTCCTTCTATCATTTTATTAGGCTCAAGGGAAATCATATTCAAGTACTCTACTGGAGATGGTAGACTTTGGGGTATTGTTGAGGATGAGGGTCCCTCTCTAGGTCTCTCTTCTAGTTTTTCCTTTCCACATCCTTATTCAATTTATGTTTGGGGTTGTGGGAGCTCCATCTGAGGCTACTCTTAGGTTGGCCTAGAAGGTCTAGGTAGCAAATGATATTAAAGGGGATGCATATGCCATATGTCCCCTATTGGTTTGTTATCACTATTCAGACTATGCATAAGCCTGAGGTTGGTTCCCTTAAACCTAGTCAATACTTCCTCAAAGTTGCTATCCTTTTTTTATAGTGTCATGAGGGTCCAATTCATGCTTATATATTGGTTTTGACATCTGCTTGTTCTTCAAATGTGGACCAACTACATTTTTTGGATCTAACTATCTAAAATCATCTAGTTGAAACCTAAAGGAGTCCCTATGTCTAGACATGGTATCCATCTACTTCCAATATTGTCCCTATGGTATCCTTCATGGTGTTGATGGAGTTTGAAAGGAGTCCCTATGGGATTGAGAAGACCCTTCCTTTTTTCCTTGCAAACTCCATCAACACCATGAAGGAGTTGGGATGCAATTTCTTATTCTGCTAGTTTAAGAGGAACATAAATTGACAACTTATATAGTTGGGTTAGGATTATCTCAATCCTAATAACTGTACAATCTAGATAAAACTAGATATCACCCATTAGATGTATGTACTTCTTGATCGAAGGAGGAACCCTAGCATGGGGATCCCTATGATGGCCTTCACCAATGTGGGATAGACACAGTCACATATGAATTGCATATGGTGCCTATATTTAAATATTTGTAGTTTGGATTAATGGTGGGAGATGGTGGTTCTACCCTCAAGAGACCAATTATTGATGTTGGGAATCTTGGTGAAAGCTAGTAAGGCATCTAATAAGTAGGACATATTGTAAAATTGTTTGCTTGTCTTCCTTTTGATTTTAGTGAATTGATTTCCTAGAAAGACACTGATCATATCTCTAATTGGTGGAGTAAGCTTCTTTTCCACCATGAAATACACAAAATATGCCTAGGTTTTGTTGACATAAGCGGTGAAAGGGGATATAGATAATCTATTTAATAAGGTCATGATAACCCTAATTCCTTCCTTAAACTAGATGATGGGGCTCTTTCCCTCAAAATCTTGAAAGACATGATTTCCTTGGAGCAACCATGGTCTAAGGATGGTGTGTAGGTCATGTTCAGTGGTCCATCCTTTAATTGTGTGAAAATACACATAGGGTTTAGGCAATTTATAATATTACTCAAAGGCTAGAGGGGCAATGTAGGAAAATTTCCTATAGATACCCTCATGGATGATACAATCACCATCAATTCTATAATCAATGAAAATTAGAGCAAGGACATCAATGTAGTGAAGTACCTCTAGTTTGGCATCTACATGATAGAGGCTAACCATTTGAACCATAATCGGGTCATAGTAATTTCTACTTACCATGACAATCCTCTACTTGTCCTTGGTGATGGGTTTCAATTCCTCTATGATGAAGAAGAGTTCAAACCAATTCTTGATGCCTAGGAAGTTTAGGGCTACAACATCCAATTCAATATCTTTGAAGACTCTACCCTCATTATTTGCAGATAGATTGTATCACCTTGTAATATTGTCTTTGAGCTGTCATGGCTTTTGTGCTTGTGAATTCTTCATAATCAGATAACAATTGATCTTTGTAAGAGCTCTTTTGTGGTTAAAAATGTAATTAAGCCTTTATCAGATCAAATTGTAGCCAAATGAATCCACTTAGGGTCTCTTTTATGTAGGGTTTAGGTTTTTGGATCTTTAATGGTAGGATGTATTTGGACCTCAACTTATACATGATTTGGATTTGATTTTGACCTTTTCCTTTATAATTTTGTATTTTTGAGCCCATAAGATATCTTATTTCATCCTTTTTTGCTTACATGGTGCTTATGTGGCATCGATCTAGACCTTTCATAGCATTTTTCACAAATTCATTTGAGAACTAACCATTGGCATTTAAAATGCCTTTTTTTATTTCATACCATCAGATGAAGATCCTTCGATTGATCATGAGATGTTGATCATGGTTTGGGTCCTTGTTTGTCATTTGTTATTTGGTACTAGTACACTGTAGTTGTGCCACTTGAAACCTATGTGGGCCTTTCAAGTTCCTTCAAAAAGTCTTTGGTGTTTTCATGTTGTTGGATCAAGAAGCGTCAACTATTAGATCCTTTATCAATATTGCTTTGAATTTTATTTTAATATGTGGAGAGCCCATGTGCTCTCATGAATCTATTGAAAAGTCTTTGACATCCTCATGTCATCAGATCATCCTTTCATGATGAAACGTGAGTCATAGATCTGTGAGGATGCTTGATCTTTAAGTTAGCACATTATTAAGGAAGGGACTTAGTTTAAAACATCTTAGGCTAAGGTTTATTTCATGTTTATTAAACATGAAATGAACTTTAGGCTAAAATGTTTATGCCTAAGTTTTTTGATATTAAAACAAAGGGGACCACGGCTAAAATGTTTTAGGCCAAAGTTTACGCTGTGTCTAATAAACATAATGTATACTTTGGGCTAAAATATTTATGTTAAATCTATCAAACATGCTCAAAGGGGTCAAAATGATCAAATACCAAATTTTGATAATATAGATTTATCATATTAACAAACATAAAAAAACCTTTTGGTAATAGCATTTGAGCTAAGTTTTATGTTATCAAGACCCTTTTAAAATAAGACTTAGTCTAAGTTTTTAGCCTAAGGTTCATGGTATTTAAATGAAATGCAATAGGGACCTTAAGGTATAGACTTAGAATAAATTTATTTTGCATGAATTTAGACCACAAGATCATTTCAATATTTGTAGATTGGATATTTCCAGTGTTTGAGCACCTTTCGATGGCTTCCATTAGTCTATAGGGTGGTTCACAAGCTTTCTAGAAACATTTTATAATGTATCTTAGCGTTGAGAAAGATAATTCATTAGCTTAAATTTGATGGTCTCATGTATGTCAAATACACCCTTGCAGATGTTGAATGAAGATCACACAAATGCCAATTTTAAGCTAGTGAAGCTTTTAGTTTGATGGGTTTAAAGTTGATGGTCATGTAGATGTCAAATATGTCCTCATAGATGTCAATGACAGTCACATAAATGTCAAATTTAAGATCATCAAATTCTTGTAACCCACTGTGAGAGTGCCATTTGGCACCTCCATGGGCCTTCCTAGGATCTCAACTCAATGCACTCCATTACATCAAGGTTCTATGAGTAAATAAGAGTTAGAAGATCATGATCCAAGAGCTTGCTCATGATTATTTACTTTTGATAGGTAGGACCCATTTGCTTTTAATCCTTGAATGTAATGGTGTTGAATGTTGATCTTGTGGGCCTTCTTTAATCGTTTGACCTTTCAACTATGCCTCACATCATTTGATCAAGTCTTCATGATGAAACAAGAACCATTAGATGTAGGCTAAGGGTATAATTTTGTTGGGGCCTTTATGCCATTGGGTCTCTTTCTTTTGATGAAGCATAGATTGTTAGATCTTTTAAGATACATGTTGTTTAAGTTTATGCTCATGCCTTTCTCATTCCATTGGCTCAAATACTGTGATAAAGTGAGGGTCATCAAATCTATGAGAAGAAAGAAAGTTAAGTTAGGAGTTGCGACGAATAAAATATTTAAGCTAAAATAATAGTGCTAAAGGCTCATTCATATTAATAAACATGGCAGGGTCTTAGGATTAAAACTTTAGGCTAAGCTTATGAATCAAAAGGGGCCAAGTTAGGAAATTTTAAAAAAGGACCCTACAAAATAAATATTAGACCTAGTTAGAAACATAAAGAACTTAATGGGGGAAATAAAAAAGGGGACCTGAGCATATTTTAGGCTAAGCTTTAATAGTGTTACAAAACATGATTAAGCTTTAAACATAAATTTTATGCTTAATTCCAAAATGGATTTTTAAAAGGTTCCCATCAATTTAGTTCCCACCAATATTCAAATTTGAATTGAGAGTTTTCCAAGGTTTTAGAACATGAATTTATCAGTAAGAACACCATAGAACCTACAATGAAAAGCCATGAAAACTATTTATTAGCAATGTTAGACAATAATAAAGAAAAACATAATAAGTAAGATTGATTTTAATAAAGTGGATGATCTTCAAATTCTACAAATGATCTTAACATGCCATATTTTCATGTTTAATCTTTAGGGTTTTTTAAGGGTCCCAATTTTAAAAAATGTGGGTATATTAGCCTCAACAAATGGTTAATTTCAAGAGAAACATAACAATATACTAGAACCTAGAGACTCTAATTTAGAAAAATAATTGGGTCATTCACTCCACTTGATCAATATCATCATCCAGATTAGATTATGGTTGAAACAAACCTTACACTTATAGAATTAAGTTAAAACATCAAGACGTAGCCATAATGTGTGTGTGTTTTGATTCCACTTACTATTTTCCATGGGGTTTAAGAAATAACTTCTAGGTTTCATGTCCTTAATCGTTAACACTGACTTGGAGCATATTTAGATATCCATTAAGAACCATGATTTTTGTTCATGGAAGGCTCGAGAATTTCTCTACTACCAACAAAACATCCATATCCCTAATAGAGATGTCTTTATATCTCTATTCAAGGCATTTCTCCACTACCAACCAGACATCCATATCCCTAGTGGAGATTATTTGAATAATTTATGCTCACAAATATTTTGATTTTGCATTGAATCCTTCTTTTTTGCATTTTCTATAGACCTTTATGCTTTAAGTGAGGTTGGAAACTAGGGTATCCTAGTTTTATGATTTGGTCCAGTGTTTGATTTTTAGAGAATCACCTATGGTTGCAACCCTTATCCTAGGCAAGAATGTTGATTAAGTTCTAGTATGGCTATACCATGATAGTTTGAGCTCTCATCATACAAGTGTAAATCTTCTTAGAACCAATTTGAGGTCAAGATAATGTCTAAAGTTCTTATGGAAAAATTAGCCTCTCTTATTGGTCTTTACTATTTTCTTCACATTAAACATTAGGATTACATTTAAACACCATAGTCATCATATGCAAGAGGTACACACCTACATTTCTAAATTTTGGGCATTTTCAAGCAAATTGCCTAACTTTAAGCTCAAGATTGTTCAAGAGGACTTATAGTAAAACAAGGAACCAAGTAACATGAAACAAATGGGAAATATAAAGCAACAAAAATAAACAAACTTATATACAAATAAGGGATATGAAGGAAAGAACTTGAAAGAAACTAACTAGCCTACCTACACTAAGTCTAACCATCTTACATAGTTTATTCCATGAAAACTCTAGGTGGAGCAACAACAAAGTAATGTCTAAGATATTTCCCATTGGTAGGCAATGTGAACTCTTCCCCTTGAAGGTCTCTCAACTTGAAGGTGTTATTCCTAAGTGTATCTACTATTTTATAAGGACAAATCCATAGGGTTGTGAATTTACCATGCTTTCCCTTCAGTTCAGATGCTTTGTCCTATAGGAGGACCAAGTCTCCTTTTTTGAATAACTTTACCTTTGAAATTTTGTCAAACCACATTTTCACTATGGTATGATGTCTTGTAAAATCAACAATGGCTTTTTACCCTACATCTTTCATTTGAATGATGCCCATCAATCTAGAGTTGGCAAGCTCTTGGCTTTCTTCCATATACTCCTCCATGAATCTATATGTGGTCAAATTAAGAGTGATAAGAAAGATAGGTTCTTGTCCATATACCAATATAAATTTTAATGCCCTTAAATCTTGATTTATTATTATCCTATCAACCCAAAGTAAAAATCTAAGGAGATTATGCCAAGTCCTAGGCTTGTCTGCATTACACTTTTTGATAGCCTTCATTAGGTTTTTTGTTGTAGACTCAGAGACTCCATTTCCTTGGGGATAATGCTTAGATGCAAACTTGAGAGTAATTCCATTATCATAATCCCATTCAAGCATTTATATGGATATAAATGCAAATCCATTATCACATAATATAGAGACTATGGTTCCAAATCTAGTACATATGCTCTCCTCCATGAAGTTGATCACTTCCTCAGTCTTGCATTATTTGGTGGTTATAGCTTCAGTCCACCTTATGCAATAGTCTATAGTAGTTCAGACATATTTGTGACCTTTAGATGAATTGGGGTTGATCACCCCAACAAAGTATAACCCCCATTAAGAAAATGGTTTATCAACCATGATTGGTTGTAGAGGTATCATTGCCTTTGGTTCCTTGGTGATAAAGACTTGACATGAGTGACATTCCCTTACATGTTTGTGAGCATCCTTAAAAATAGTTGGCCAATAATAGCCAACTTTAAGAATTTTATGGGTTATGGTTCTCCTAGATGGATGTCCACTGCCCAAATTTTCATGGAAGGTGCTCATGATTTGGGTAGTTTCTTCTTATGAGACACATCTCAAGTAAATTCATTTAAAATTTATTCTATATAAGACCCCATCCTTGATCAGATAATGGGCTACCTTCAATCTTAGGGCCCTCTTCTACTCCCTGGTCAACCCTGCAAGACAAGTACCATTAATTAGTAAATGTATTATTAAATCATACCACTCACTAGCTTGAAAATTCTATTGATCCACTTGCATAATACTTGGCCTAGGGTTAGTATTAGCAATCATCTGGATTAGACCTTGGTACCTTACCAATTTTGTTATGTTCATCTCCAAGTAATACTCCTACAAAATTGACATCCACTTACCTCTATGTTATCCAAGCTCATTCTAACTTACCATAAGCTCTGTGGTAGGGTCAAGTAAGATAAGATGCACCTTATTTATAAGGATATAATGCCTAAATTTCTTAACTACCTTAATTAATGCATATGCATGTTTATTAATTTATGAATAGTTTAACTCAACATTCTTAAAATTAGTTCTCATAAAAGCTATTGGGTGATCACACCCATCAATCTTCTGAGTTAACAATACATCCATAGTATGGTCAAATGTAAAGGAGTAGAGATAGACGTCATTTGAGAAGTTAGGACTTATGAGGACTACAACTTGGCTAATGGCTTCCTTGATATCACTGAATGCCTTTCTATATTATTCATTCCATGTGACCTTAGCATCCTTCTTTAGCATGTTATTTAGTGGCTTGACAATATCTACAAATCCAAAAATGAACTTTCTTATAAATTTTATCTTAATAAAAAATGAATTTTCTACTATTTAGGGGCTCTATTCTAGATATGACCTCCACTCTTTTAGGATATATAGAGAGACCATCCTTGGTTATGACACGACTTAGTAATTTTCCCTCTATAACACAAAATATACTCTTCTTAGGGTTTAAGGAGATCCCATACCTTTTGTATCTCTCAAAAACTTGTTACAAGTGCATAAAGTGATATTCCTTAGTTTTATAAAAACCTATTAGATCATCCATATATATAATAAAACACTTATGTATCAGACCTTAGAAGGCATGGTTAATAGCCCTTTGAAAAGTAGCTTTGACATGGATTATCCCAAAGGGAATTCTCTTGTAAGTGAAGGTTACCCACTTTTTGGTGAAAGTTATCTTCATCCTATCTTCTTTGTCAACCAACACCTATTTATAACATGAGAAACCATCAAGAAAAGACATCATGGATGAACCTAAAATAACTTGTATAACCTGGTCAAGAGAAGGAAGGGGATAGTTATCTTTCTCAGATTCTTTGTTTAAGTTTCTAAATTCAATACAAATCCTATTCTCACCTTTCTTATTCTTGACTAGCACCATATTAGCCATCTAGGTATAATACCTGATGGGAAAGACTATCATAACATCTAACAATCTCTTAACCTCCTTAAAGATCATTGGTTCTAAGACATGGTTTATAGGCCTCTATTTCTATTTTAAGGGCTTGCAACTTTATTTAAGGGGTATAGTATGGATAATGACTCTTGGATCAAAGATATTTAAGTCATCATAGGACCAGGCTATAACATCCTTGTATTGGGTAAGGATCTCTTTGGACTTCTTGTTCTCAATGTTTGTGCAAGATTTTCTAATATGTCTTAGTTGGGCATGATCTTGGGGACCAAAACCAATAGCATTATAGTATTTCCCACTTACCTTAGGAATTTTAGTAACCTCAACCAGTTTATCCTGATCAAATAATCTCTCTAAAGTAATCATCCCCTTAGGGATCTTGTTGTCATTTAACTGAATGACTTTACCATCAAACTTGTCCTCCTTAGATGCATTTTCATTAGTCTCATCAATAATATGAGTATCAAATTCTCCATAATTGGTCATGAAATCCAATATTTGTTGATCATCACTAAAGACTTGAAAATGATTAACATTATTAGGGATTGAAATACAATGTATTAGCTTAATTTTGAAATTAGGTGAGTCCTAATTAGCAATGAGGTTGGCTACAATAGATGCCAACTCATTAGCAACTTAGTTCTCTTCCCTTGGGATGCAGGCAATGATAAAATCATCAAAGGATTCAATAAGATCCTAGACCCTAAACTTATACCTCTTAATATATGCGATCTTGCATTGGTATTTGCTTCTTACCTAGTTGACCACTAGTTCTGAATCCCCATAAACTAGTAGTTCTTTGACCTTATTCTTTATAGTAAATTACAAACCTAGGATAAGGGATTCATATTCAACAAGATTTTTAGTTCAAGAGAATTAAATTTTATAAGAAGCATGTTATTTCTTACCAATAGGGTCAGTAAGGACAATGCCTACTCCAGATCTAGCCTTACACCTATCACTATCAAAATGTAATTCTATAGCCCAAAAACAACATGAGTATTTGTTAGATCACATACCTTAGTAGTTTTTAGGGTGAAAACCCCTAAGTTGAGTTAATTATGTTGACCCTTTAATTCACATCATTGTACTCAGTGATCATGTGTTTCATCTTTGGCTCTCTCTCAATCCTAATCTGATTAGGAACTCCCTTTGAAGATAACCACAAATGTAAGCAATATATGGACATGTAACCATTGAGATCTTTGGTCCATTCTTTGCTTAACAAGATTCCATAAACATAAAGTATATCAACCCCTTGAATATCAATTAATTTATACACTCTAGGTTGAGAAGCTAACTACATATGAACATTTAAAAGTTCCCCAATTACCTTGACTCTAGATTTGTCTAACTGGGTTACAACTCTATCATACTTAATAGGGGTCAAGATAAGTTATTTGCATGTACCTACAGGGATGATCTTGGTATATGAACCTAAATTTAATATTCAGTGATGCAAATTCTTACCAAACATCTTGACAGTGAGCAGGAAAGGAGGAGATTTAGCCTTAGCTTTGTGCACAGTCACATTGGTATGGTCAACCTTAAGTGGCTTGTTAGAGTTATTTGACAATGAATCTAGTAGAAGGTCCCTTTACTCTATGATCTACATTATTTCATGTAAATTGGTATTAGAATTTATCTTCTTCATATCCTTAGCTAAATTATATCCAATTTTATTAGAAGAACTAGGAATATCAATGTTGGGCTTAGGAGATTTAGCCTTAGCTTTGTGCACAGTCACATTGGTATGGTTAACATTAAGTGGCTTGTTAGAGTTATTTGACAATGAATCTAGTAGAAGGTCCCTTTACTCTATGATATAAATTATTTCATGTAAATTGGTATTAGAATTTATCTTCTTCATATCCTTAGCTAAATTATATCCAATTTTATTAGAAGAACTAGGAATATCAATGTTGGGCTTAGAAGTACTCCCTTTAGGTGGTTCAAGATTGTTGCTTGAAGAAGTGTTTGGAGGGGTTCAAAATTTATTTGGAGGTGTTGAGGTATTCAAGGGATACCTTTTCTCTCTATTCATCAAGGGATATGTCTTATTCAAGAATTTTTGGAAGGCCTAGATCTCTTCAGGGATATCATCAGGTTTATTTTCTTCCTCTTGAAAGGGGAAATCAAAAGTCTCTACCATGAAGGCTTGATCAGATGACTTGGATCCAAAAGTACCTACACCATTATCCTTGTTAGGGACTACTTAAAATGTAACTAGTTATTCTTGTAAAGCCTTAAAATCCTTGTAAAATTAAATGCAGTCAATTTCACCATGATTAGTTGTGTAATGTACTCTACAATAATCAGGTAATGCAATATCAGTAAGGTTATGGTATTATTTTCAAAATATGTCTCATTATTTCTATTATTATGAAAACTATCATTCTAAAATCTATTATTTGGCCTATTACACCTTTGAAATGAGAAGTTCCTACCAGAGCTTTCAACAATATTTCTAGATTTATTTACAACTAAAGAAAATCAATGCTCAACTTTTGGACCATTTTTAGTATAGAATCATTCTCATTTTTAGGAGTTTTAGAATTATGTACTTGGTTATTGTTAACACCAACAATTGGTACTAAATCTCTTTGATCATTTGTATTGAATCCATTAGTGGCATAATGACTCAAAAATCCAAGGTTATGATTGGGAGCAACATGAATCAAGGGAAATTGATTAAGGTTTAGAATTTGATTTAAGGTAGGGATATTTTAGTTGTTGTTTGGAAAGATGTTAAAAGTAGGCATATGTGGGTTAATGTTTGGAAAAAAATAAGCCAATTATACTTGGGGCTGCATTTGATCATTGATGCTCACTACCTTAGAATAAGCTCTACCTAATGAAGTTATAAATGACATGGATCTCTTCAAAAATACAAAGGTCATGGGATCTACTACATCCTTATAGATTTCTAAAGCTAAGACATCATCAGACTTATAGGGTTATATGGTCGTAATATACATTTTATAAAATATAACATTAAAGGACCTTATTATCTCACTTTCATCTCTTCTAATGGTGGTGAAATGATGGTAAATAACAAAAGGACTAATAATCTTACCAAACTGATCTATGAACACATAAGTGAAACCATCCCAACTAGTGATATAATTATCAAGAAAGTTCAAGAACCATTCATAAATAGCATCTTTGAAGTTAAAGGGGAATAACCTACAAGCCACAACCTTATGCACATTGTTTAGTAACCTTAAGGGAGCTTTAAAATATTTTATATGATCTTCATCATTTACTATACCTGTTGGACTAAATGTAGGATAATACTTCTCAAGGTTATATGGGAGATCATGTATCACACCTAGCAGAAAAGATTTGGATCTCATGTGTCTACCTTTATCACACCTAGACTTCTTGTGAACTTTGAGCTCAAACAAAGGTTCCCTAATCTTTGAGTGTGATCTTGTTTGAATATTTGGAAATTATAGCTTGAAGGTTGAATATCTTGTTTAAAATATGATGTATCAAGCTAATATTTATAAGGAATAAGGATTAAACCTACACATGAAGCTTATTTTTCAAATATGGCTAAAGAACAATAAAGGATGTTGATATTTGCTTAAAATAGCTCAAATATGTATCCAATTATGCTAATATGATCTATATTTATAATTTTAATCTTAAATGAACTCAGATCTATGAAATATATGCCAATCTTTGATCAAAATAAGTCATCCTAACCTCAAATACTATGGATTTTCAAAGCTTAAGCTAAATTTACCAAAACCAAACATCAAATCTCAAATAGCTTTGATCTTGATCTAAAGGAAGCACAAAGATATGTCACAAACCACAAATATAAATTATCTTTACACTTATAAGTAAAGAATTACTCAAAAGTGAAAATATAACATCAATCTTTAAACAAAACACACCAAAATGGACAAAGATCCAACCACTTTACAAAGTTGGCCCTCCTTCTAACATCATTGGAATGCCTCCTATTGATGTCTCTAAATGCACCACAATGGTTCTTAGTGTTCAAAGAACACTTCTCATCTTAGAATTCCAAGAATTCAGAGCATGAGTAGTAGGTTATGGCAACTTGATGTCACCTATGGTGAAATAACGATAAAGATATGTATGAGTGTTCCACAAAAATTATAATAAGTAATGGTTGGGAGCCATCATGGTCTGTTCTTTATGAATTGTAGAGGATCAATGTTAATACTTAGTGAATTATGTCCAATTTAAGATATAGACTAATCTATATGGATATTGACAATGAAATTTAAGCAAAGATGATCTGGTGTAAAAAAAGGAGCAAAGAGAAGGCTAAGGTAGGAAATAATCAAGAAATTATTGATCTTAAACTCAAATATCATGAAAAAGTTTTAATTACAACTAAACTTGCATTTAACCAATATACAATGAAAAATAGAAAAGCTCAAATTTCATAACACACTAGGCATATTCCTAAAGATGATATGAAATTATACAAGTAATAACTAGATTTCACTTTAAGGGTTTGTTACCAGACTCAAATAGCATTAGCACATCTGAATATAATATAAATAAAATGAATAAAATATAAGATCCTATAACTAATTTAGTACAAGCACAAATTATAAACCCTATATCATAGATGCAAATTTAGAGTTCAAAGAAACTATTCAAACTTGAGCATTAGAATCAACAATTGAGAGAAGAAGCTATGTTAATAATTGACACATTCAATCTAGACAATCTTTGTGAAATTCCTCGATTGCATTAATTTCTTGAAGTATACAAATTTGATCAAAATTTCTCTCTTTTACAAATGGTAATATTAATTTTTATAGAAAGACAAGGCAGTACACCAGTCAATCATGAGATACAAAATGTACAAAAGTAAGGACATCTATCCTTTTTAGCAAGTTATAGAATACACTTATATTTCAAAATTGGATTGACCTAGGGGTAATATTCTAATAGACTAGCATATGCCTTATAAAAGAATACTCTCTATTTTTAAATATTACAAGGCTTTACAAAATGAATATTAATTGGCTGGTGGGCCCATTACTGAAGGGTCCCCTTGTTGATCATACAAAAGCTCCATTGATTTTTTATGTTGATGTTTGATGAGTTCTAAGTCCACAACTGGCTTCATGAGGTAGAGCTCTTCTTGATCAGCCAAGTCTTCAAGATTTATTTCATCTTTGGCCATAGCCTCTTTTATTCTCATAGCTTCTATAATCTTCTCCTCACCTATAAAGATCACACCAAAAATATTTCCATTATCTCTACTTGATTTGCCCTTACTTTTTCTCTTCACCTCCTGCATTACCAAGGTAGCTCTATATTTACAATCTGCATCATCAATTATTTCCAATGTTATAGTCTTTGTAGGATGACTAGCATAGTGCCCAAGAGTTGTTCAATTCTAGTAATTAACTTCTTGTCATCAACTAGAAGTCTATCTAAATTCTTTGCCCACACACTTAGATTCTAAATTTTATCCATTATTATTCTCAATATGGCATTAAAGAGGACTAAGCTAATGGTTTTGAACTTAGGGATTCTATCCCTAATCAAAATGATTATGAGGTCCCTTATTTTGGTTTTTACCTCTTTCCACTCTTTTATTAATTATCTAACCACTTCATCTTATTAGCTTAGGGCATTTTTCCTTGGTTTTATTGATTTCAAAGAATCAAACATATCAAAAAAGAAATCTTCAAACATGTTAATAATAACATTAGGCACTGATAGAATGGCTTATGTTTCCAAGTTTTATTTCTCCTTTTCTAAATTAAGGATCCTCTATTTCATTCCCCTAATCCCAGCCTTAGCTTGGGCTGATTGGGTCTCTAATAGGATCTCAACATCCTCTTCATGAATTAGATGTTCACCTGGTTTTTATCCTTAAACTAGGGTTTGGCCTACAAAATTTTTAACCTTCTAGAATGTGAACTCTTTAGCTCCCACCATGGCCTTCTTAGTTGTGACCATCTCTAACCTAGTTATCTCTGGATTGAATTGGATCATGGTGACTATATCTATGAACTTTGGAGGATTTAAGACCTCAATTATTGTGTTTCTGGATGCTCTTAGAGCATCTATTTTATTTTTCTCTAGCCCTATAGTGGCCATAACTCTTCTTTCTTCCCGTTCCTTTAGTAAATCCTTGATCCATGGCTTGATTTCTTCATGAACATCCACATTAATAGATTGGGTCAAGGCCCAAGAGTGTGAGTGGGAAGGGATCTTTTCTAACTTTAGATACACAAACCAATCAAGGATGATTGGTCCATGGATGGGGAAATCTTTAATGAACAAGTTGATCTCACTAGTAGGATGAGTGAGAATCAACCTTGGCTTCTTCCTTGGTTCAATAGGGACCAATGCAAACTTTGCCTTCCTCTTTTTTGGCTATGCCACTAAGACTATATAAAGGGCCATTTATTTCCCTTTCTCTTTCTCACCTTACTTAGTTTGAACTTATTTATCTTGTGTTTATTCTTCCTTAGATCCATATGCTTAACAAGATCCTTGAGGGCACCTTCTACTATTTCATTAGGCTCAAGGTCAATCATATCTAAGTAATCCACTAGATATAGTGGCCTTTGATGTATGGCTAAGGATGAGGGTCCCTCTTTAAGTCTCTCTTCCAACTTCTCCTTGACACATCCTTGTTTAATTTATGTTTGGGGCTACAGGAGATCTATCTAAGGCTACTCTTAGGGTGGCCTGGAAGGCCTAAGCATTAAATGATATTGAAGGGGATGCATCTTCCATATGTCCCCTACTAATTTTCTATCACTAGTTAGTCTATGCATAAGTTTGAGGTTGGTTCCCTTAAACCTGGACAATACTACCTCAAAGTTTCTAGCCTTTATGTATAAAGTTTCATGAGGGCCCAATTCATGCTCATATATTGGTTTTGGTATTTTCTTGCTCTTCAAATATAGGCCAACTACATTTTTGGGATCCCACTGTCTGAGATCATCTAATTGAAACCCAAAAGAGTCCCTATGTCTAGACATGGTGTCCACCTACTTCTAATCTTACAAAATTTCTCTTCTTATGGTTAAAGGAGAGGGATGAAGAAGACCCTTCCTTTTTTCCTTACAAACTCCATAAGCACTATGAAGGAGTTGGGATGCAATTTCTTATTTTGCTAGTTTACGAGGAACATAAATTGGAAACCTGTAGGGTTGGGTTAGGATTCCCTCAATCCTAATAACTGTATAATCTAGATAAAACTAGATATCACCCATCAGCGCTATGTACTTCTTGATCAAAGGAAGAATCTTGGGCATGGGGATCCCTGTGATGGCCTTCACTAATGCAGGATAGACATAGTCACATATGAATTGAATATGGTGCCTCTATTTGAATATGTACATTTTGGAGTAATGGTGGGAGATGGTGGTTCTAGCCTTAGGAGATTGATTCTTGATGTTGGGTATCTTGGTGGAACCTAGTATGGCATCCATTAAGTAGGACATCATGTAAAACTATTTGCTTTTCTTTCTTTTGATCATAGTGAATTGCTTTCCTAGGAAGACACTAATCATATCTTCAATTGGTGGAGTAAGCTTCTTTTCCAACATGAAATACACAATGGAAACCCAATTTTTATTGACATAAGTGGTGGTAGGAGATCTATATAATCTATTTAATAAGGTCATGATAACCCTAATCCCTTCCCTAAACTAGACAATGTGGATCTTTCCTTCAAATTCTTGAAAGACATGGTTTCTTTGGATCTACCATGGTCTGAGGATGGTGTCTAGGTTATGTTTAGTGGTCCAGCCTTTAATTGTGGGAAAATCCACATGGGGTTTAGGAAATTTATAATATGATTCAAGGGCCAAATGGGTAATGTAGGAAAATTTTGTAGAGCTACCCTCATGGATGATCCAATCACCATCAATTCTACAATCAATGAAAATTGGAGTAAGGACATCAATGCAGTGAAGTACCTCTAGTTTGGTAGTTGAATTATGGAAGCTAGCCATTTAACTACAACTAGGTCATATTACTTTCTACTTACCATGATAATCCTCTGCTCTTATTTGGTGATGGGTTTTAGTTCCTCTTCGATCAAGAAGAGTTTAAACCAATTTCTTATGCTTGGGAATTTCGAGGCTATAATTTATAATTCAGTATCTTTGAAGACTCTACCCTCATTATCTATGGATAGTATAACTATGTATCATCTTATAATTGTTGTCTTCAATCTGTCATTGATTATTTGCTTGTGAAGTCTTCACAATTGAAGAGGAATTGATCTCTATAATATCTATTTCATGATCAAAAAGGTAATTAAACTTTTATTCAATCAAATTATAACCAAATGAATTCACTTAGGGTCTCTTTTATTTAGGGTTTAGGGTTTTGGAGCTTTAATGGTAGGATGTATCTGGACTTTGGCTTATACATTCCTTAGATTTGATTTGGACCTTTGACTTTAAACTTTCATGTTTTCAAGTCCAAAAGATCTCTTATTTCATCCTTTTTTACTTGCATGGTGCTTATGTGGCATCGATCTAGACCTTTCATGGAATTTTTCATAAATACCTTTGAGTACTAGTCATTGGCATTTAAAATTCCTTCTTTTATTTTGCACTATTAGATGAAGATCCTATAATTGACCCTGAGTTGTTAATCATAATTTGGGTCCTCATTTGTCATTGATTCTTTGGTACCAGTACCCTATGGTTGTACCACTTGGCACCTCCATGGGCCTTCTGAGTTCCTTTGAAAAATATATAGTTCTTTTGCACCATTGGATCAAGAAGTGTGATGAAGAATGAACCATTAAATCCTTTGTAAATTTTGCTTTGAATATACTTTCACCATGTGGTGAGATCGTGGGCTCTTGGGACTCTATTAAAAAGTCTTCAGCATCTTCATATCATCAGATCATCCTCTTGTGATGAAACATAAGCTATAGATCTACAAAGATATATGAGCTTTAAGTTAGAAAATTATTTATGCAGGGACTTAGGTTTTAAAATATTAGGCTAAGGTTTATTTCATGGTTATTAAACACAAAATGAACTTTAGGATAAAGTTTTTATGCCTAAGTTTTTTGATATTCAAACCAAGGGGACCATGGCTAAATTATTTTAGGCCAAAGTTTAATTTATGTCTAATAAACATAATGTATATTTTGGGCTAAAATATTTATGTTAAATCTATAAAACATGCTTAAAGGTGTCAAAATGATCAAATTCCATTTTGATAATAGAGATTTATTGTATTAACAAACACAGTAAAACCCTTAGGTAAGAGCATTTGAGCTAAGTTTTGTGTTATCAAGACCCTTTTAAAATAAGACTCATTATAAGTTTTTAGCCTAAGGTTCACATTATATAATTAAAATGCAATAGGAACCTTAAGTTATAGACTTAGACTCATTTTATTTTGCATGAATTTAGACCATAAGATCATTTCAATATTTGTAAATTGTATATTTCTAGTGTTTGAGCATCTTCCAAGGGATTTCATTAGTCTGTAGGCTAGTTCACAAGCTTTCTAGTAACATTTTTAAATGTATTTTATCCTTGAGTAAGATAATTTATCAGCTTAAATTTTATGGTCTCATGGATGTCAAATACATCCTTGCTAACATTGAATGATGATCATGTGAATATTAATTTTAAGCTAGTAAAGCTTTTAATTTGATGGGATTAAAGTTGACAGTCACATGGACATCAAATACATCCTCATGAATGTCAAATAATGGTTGTGCAAACATCAAATTTAAGATCATCAAATTCTCATGATCCAATGTGAGATTGCCACTTGGCACCTTTGTGGGCCTTCCCAAGATCTCAAACTCAAAGTGCTCTATTGGATCAAGGTCTTGCGAGTAAGTGAGAGCCATAGGATAATGATTTGAGAGCTTGATCATGATTGGTTGATTTTATGAGGTGGGACCCATTTGATTTTAATACTCAAATTTAAGGGGTATCAAGTGTCGATCTTGTGGGACTTTCGTAAGCCTTTGAACTTTCAACTATTTTTCTCTCTGTTTGATCAATTTTTCATGATGAAGTGAGAACTGTTAGATGTAGGCTAAAGGCACAACTTTGTCAGGGAATTCACATCGTTGGATCCCATACCCATAATGAAGTATGGATTGTTAGATATTTTAAGATGCATGTTGTTTAATTTAAATCTTGGGCCTTTCTCACTCTATTGGCTCAAATTCTATGATAAAGTGAGGGTCATCGGATCTACAAGAAGCAAAAAAGTTAAGTTAGGATTCATGGTGAATAAAAGATTTAGGCTAAAATGTTAGTGCTAAGGTCTCATTAATATTAATAAACATGACGAGGTCTTAGGATTAAAACTTTAGGCTAAGCTTATGAATCAAAAGGGGCCAAGTTAGGAAATATTGAAAAGGGACCGTGCAAAATGAATATTAGACCTAGTTATAGATATAAAGAAATTAAAGGGGGAAATAAAAAAGGGGACTCGAGCATATTTTAGGCTAAGCTTTATTAGTGTTACAAAACATGATTAAGATTTAAATATGAAGTTTATGCTTAAGTTCAAAATGGATTTTTAAAAGGTTCCCACCAATTTAGTTCCTGCTAGGGTTTGCTAGGGTTTTGAAACATGAATTTCTTAGCAATAACACCATGGAACCTCCTACTAAAATACATGAATACCATTTATTAGCAATGTTAGACAATATTAAATTAAAACATAATAAGTAAGTTTACCTTTGATAAAGTGGATGATCTTCAAATTCTACAAATGATCTTCACATGCCATATTTTCATGTTTAATCTTCAAGGTTTCTCAATGCTCCCAATTTTCAAAAATAGGGGTATGTTGGCCTCAACACAAACTCAAGACCAATTTAACCTTATGTAAGAACTTGGTTCTTCCACTAAGGCTAAATGATCTTTGTAACAGATATCTAATAAAGGGGAGTGCTAAAAACCAACAAATTGTAGTTCTCCTCCCTTTAAAAATTCAAAATAAAAAAAATATAAAAATGAAAAAATATAAAGATATAAAATAAAAAAATAAAAAACTAATGAAAAATGAAAACCAAAAATGGCACTTTTTAGAAAAAACTTCTGAAATAAATATGAACTATTATCTTTTTAGCTAACTTATCTTCTCAAAATTATTTATCTTTGTAGGACACAAAATTTGGAGATAAGCATGGATCCTTATAGTAGAGGTACAATTGTACTTCCTTTGTAATAGGTTAGACATTTTTTGTTTTTTATTCTACATGTATAACCATTAGGAAAGTAACACTTCTCAATATGGACAAGTCTTTTGATGCCACATGGATGAAATTGAGGCTAGTACCATTTCCAAATTTTAAGGTTTGATGTGAGGTTATTCTAAAGACCTTTTCAAAAGTTATGAACTAATGTGGAAATCATTATGAATATCATTTCAAATGCTGTCAAGTATGATCTCTCATGCCATGTCATTGATGTTGACCCCAAAAAGTGCTCCCTCATTACAAATTTGTATGCTCTAAAGTAATTAGCCATCATTTATGATCTAATTTCATAATAACCCTTCATTGTTATTCATTACCACATCATATCCAAATTTCCGTTCCCTACTCATTACTTTGTGCAATTTTGATCTCAAATTTTCATCATCTAAACAAGTTTTCGAGAATACTATGAACAACTAAGAAGATGGGGGGTAAGAATAAAAGTGAACTAGAGTCAGCAAAACCTCTATTATAAGATGAATCTACTAGGGCTATTTTTGAAACAATGATATGGCTCAATTTTTTAAAGACATTTTAGGGTTTTCAGGGGAACATAGTTCAAGATTTTTTAGAAATTTTTGATGAAGATCATTATATATTATGGGGTGAGCATATTCCTATTGATTCCTTTATTATCATTGAACTTTTAGGGATTCTTGAAGAAGGTATGGTTGTTACTAACAAATTGAGTTTTGTTGATCTAATTCAAATGTTCATTGATGGAAATTAACTCCATCTCAAGTTAGATGAAACTCAACAATGCATGGCTAGAGGAATAATTTGACATAATCTTCCACTTCCATGGCATAATGTCACATATTGGGTCATGAAATACCTCACATTTGATGGATAGTTCAATGTATTTAGTGGTGACACTATGCAGCTTCTCATTTATTTAAGGAAAGAGACATTAGACCTGAATACCAAGTAAACCGACCATCTTTTATTCACCATTCTATAATTAATGTAGATCATAAATTAAAAAGGGGCATTGGATCAATATAACATCATGGTTTAATTCATCTCATTTTTTGGTACCATTTCCTAAAAAAACCTAAGGGTTAGAAAGTTTGGTCTTCATTTCTACAAAAATCACCCCAAATTCTTGGAAAAAAATCAAAACATCTTGATTCTCCTCCTACAATGGAAAAAATAGAGGAAATTCCATCTTCGGTGACTACAGATTCAAAGATGTTGTGTCAAAGGTCAAAAAGGAAAATGAGGGTTTCATTAGAAAACCCTACTCCATATGTCAAACCCTAATGAAGTCATTAGTTGATTCTCTAGGAGGAAGAAGAAAGTGATGTACAAGTAGCTAAAATTTTGGGAAGTTTAAGTTATCCCATAGAAGTTATGGATGTTGAAAAAATAGTTGAAGAAACACAAACCCCTACACAAGAGATTACAATTGAATAAAAAGAAAGACCATTAACTTCCATAATTGACAAGGTTAAAGCTCCACTTATAGAAGAAGTTCTATCTTCTCCTTATCCTATTCATGGAGATAAAGAGTTGGAGCATGCTATGACACTATCACGACATGAAAAAACTATTCAACAAGTAGAGTTAGATTTTCTCTGATTGACATTGTAAGGTAAGGATCAAACCATTTTTAGTTTGTAAAGGTGATATGAAGATTCTATTACTCTAGTTTGAGTATGGGTAACAATCATCATAGTAGTTAATATTGAATAAACTAGAATGTTTAATCAATTATTTTCATAATCTCATGAACTTAGCACCTTACATAATTCCCTTACAAATAAGGATGCTCATATTGATAGTCTAAAAAATTCTATTGATATTAAGAATGCTTCGATTAATAGTTTAAAACACTCTATCACTAGTAATAATGTGTTTCTTATTCAACAAAATAGTCGCATATAGGAACTAATAACTCAAAATACATTGCAAACTTCCATACAAGCTATGTAGAGGGAAACAAATGAGATAGTTATACATATTGAGGGACCCACAAGGGCTATTCCTTATTTTTCTCTACCCCTTTATGAGATGTTTTCAATTTGGAGGAAAGAGCAGAAAAAGATTCAGAAGTTGGAAAAAGAAAATGCCAAAATCAAAACAGAATCTCAATAATATTTGTAGAAGGCTCAGACTTCTATTCAAACTATTTATGAAATTACTGAGAAATTATTATGTTGTAGAAAGCCTTCTTCCATGTATTTTTTATTTCTTCATGAAGAATTTTAAAAGTGGAAAATGAAATTTATTTCTCTTATTTTTCTCTATGTTATTGAAGATGAACACATGTTCATGGATGTCTTTCTTAATACCACTACAAAAAGAGAAGATTAAATTTATGAGTTTTATCTTTGAAACATGTTATTGGGTCACTAGTCTAGGTTTTTGGTTAACTTATTTTTGGGGGAAACATAATTTATTGCTTCCATTTACAATATGAGAAATCAAACTACTTGGGAGCAAGCACATAATCTATTCTTAAAACTATAGAATACTACGGGCTTATGTATGAGACCCAAGTTTCCAGAAGCTTGCAAACTTATTACTACCTTCTAGCCTTTATATCATAGTTACATGAAAAAAATATCATGAGTTATTAAGATAAAATGTAGTAGCCTTCTAAGTTTTTGTCAACCAACACTCCTCTAACTCTATTAATGCATGTATGGCCAGATGGGAGACTTTGCTTGTTTCCTTGAAACACAGGGATGTTATGAGTCCCATCACCATTAATTTCAATCTTTAGAGAGCTTGGGCACTTGCTCAAATTATCACTCATCTCCTAGAAGAAGGAGGGTTAGCTATTTGGATTATAATGAGATTTAGGCCACCCATTTTTCTTTGTCCCATGTCTCCTTGGTAGAATTGACACAATCAAGCAAAAATATAATGATTTCTAGGTAGAAACCTCAAATATCTTACATACTGTGGTAAGATATTTGAGGTTTCTACCTAGAAATCATTATATTTGGGAACATATTTTCAAATATATTATCTTAATCAATGGTTGGAATCTAGACTCCTAGATTAAAGAATAATTTTCCCTTGGTTTGCAAGAATACTTGCAAAAGGTAAAGTGTGAGGGAAAAATAATGAACATTCTATATAGCTCATTATATCTCATATAAACTATCCAAAAGTGTTGCCTCTTGGTTATATATTGAATTATATTTAATAGTTAAGGTCTCATCTAAGTAAGAAATGAGTGAAGTTATATTTTTTTCATATTTGATACATTATTGATTCTCTATCTTGTTATTTGTGTCTAACTTGTAAGAAATGATCACAGTTTTACATACAGAGATACATCCCTATGGCAAGATTATTTTAAGAAGACATCAATTATTTTGGAAATACCTTTTTGATAATAGTTTTGAATACTTGATGTAGAATACATTTAGCTTTGAATATACTTAGTTGAGCTCTAAAGACCTGTAGCTCTGAAGATGCTTCGAAGACCTATCCAATCATGCTCCAAAGATGCCTAGATGCACTCCAAAGATGCCCAACTATACTCTATAAATTAATATAGAAAATCTGAAGATATCTACTATATATATATTTTTTCCTTCTTTATATATCTTATTTTAGATATTACTATTCATAGTAATGGTCTAAAATGATCTAGATATAAATTATTTATATTTTGTAAATCTAGACATAATCTCTTTAGATATATGTTAGTTATACTCAATCTATTGTTAGTTGAATCAATTCCAATGCCTCCCTATAAGCATGGAATGTGATTTCTAGATATTCTATTTTGAATAAGTAGATTTAGCTATTTAGATCACTAGATTTTGTATTTTGAGAATAGTCATTTAGATGTGCTTTAAATACATGTCTCCTTCCAAAAAATCAAAAATAGAGAACAAAATAGAGAGAAGAAACATTCAAGTGTAGTTTCATAGAATTCATAACATTTGTATATGTTTTTTTTAATAATTAAGTATTAATAAAGTTTAGCATTCCATTTCATTACTAAGTAAAAGTTGATCATGTTCTAATGAAGGAATAAGGGCCCACTTCTCTTCGAAGATCAAGATAATTGATATTTCTAATTTATAGTTTAAAAGTGTATTTATTTTGATATAAGTATATTTTATTTTATTGCAAAGTGTGATTTAATTTTCAATGCAAAGTTTGATTTCAATTTTAATTTAAGTGTGTTTTCTTTTACTGCAAGTGTGATTTCATTAAATGCAAAGTTTATTTCAGTTCAACACAAGTGAGTTTCCTTTCTGAAAAGTGTGTCTTTCAAATTTCATAAGTAAATTTTGTTAACTCATCTCCATATTCATAATCTATCAGGAAGTAGTCTAGGTGATAATAAGAAACCAACATTCTTACATTCTGAAATACATCACTATCCTACCTAGCCAGGAAAGTCGAGTGAGGACACTGTAGTGTCTTATGATAGATGTTTAAGTTATGGATGTTGATGCTGTGAATCAAAGAATACTTTTAACAAGGAATGCTACACGAGATACTCAATTATCAAAACTTTTTGGATTTTTTTTTTGCAATATATAATTAGAATCTTATCTACTATCTTTAGGATTTAGACATCAACATTAGAGTGAACACCCCCAAATAATGAATTATTAACTCAAATATCCAACATCTCATTAAATATAGCTTTGGACACTGGCTTGGTAGAAAATCACATCAATCCATTGATTGGTTAAATGAAAGGTATGATGACAACCTATCAAAATACCACTTAAGGATCAAACCACAAGGAGAGATGTAGACTTTAAAGTGGGAAACATAACCTATCATAAAAAACCAAAGTGATAAATAAAAAGGTTTGTCCATAAAATATTCACAATATATCTAAGAGAGAGCTCATTAAATATAGAAATAAGAAGGGATAGGGAGTTACAAGGAATCTCATAATGACCTTACAAGGCCTCCTTAGTATGTGTCAAGTGTCCTAGTCCATTATAAAGTGAAGGGAAGTGTGTGAGGAGGAGTTAATTTCACAATTAACTCCAAAAATATTAAAGGAAAACAAAGAGGTGAGTGACACCTTATGGAATCTATATTTATGTGAATTAATAATTCATATACAAATTATACACATATATATAAAACTTAAAATTAAATAATTATCCTAAATAAAGGGTAATACTAACATATACACATGTTTTACACATATTTGAGTTGATACATGCATACACTAGACACATGATACATGCACATACAAATATTGGACCTTTACTCTTCCCTCATGATACACTATGTTGGGGAATTTTCCTTCATTAATCATGATTGATACATGTATTATTTTATGATCACTTCTCCATCATCAGGTTGATCTTATATACTCATGTTTATACATGTCTATGCACATGATTACATATTTCATAGTGTAATTGATATACTATGTTACATGAGATTTTTTACTAACTCATATATGTATGGAATATTATGATATGCATATTTTGGTTGCTTATACCTCATTTATTCAATTTTCATTTCCTTGAGTGTCTTTTTCTTGCTATTATCTTTCTTGTGGAAAATTTGATTATGTTCCTTATTTATTGTCTCATGTGCCACTATATTTTGGTTTCCTTTTCTATTTATAAAATTTAATATGTCATTATTTATAGTGTACAACATTTGAATATTCCCATTGTTTTTAGTCT
The DNA here is from genome assembly GCA_037957365.1 of Torreya grandis. Lineage (NCBI taxonomy): Eukaryota > Viridiplantae > Streptophyta > Pinopsida > Cupressales > Taxaceae > Torreya > Torreya grandis. The sequence goes on from JARHVA010001856.1 coordinate 1,351,235, forward strand.
CCTTAGAACCCTTTTACATGATATTGAGTTCTCTTATGTGTGTGTTTGATTATTTTTTGTGTTTATATAGTTACATTCAAGATATTATCATCGTATATATCATGTATCTTAGGGATTATTATGCTCACATATTAAGATATTCATTGATATACCTAATTATACATTCTACTCTATGCTATATGATTCATACTTAAATTATATAGTTATCTTATCTTTGTGAGGTAAGGTAACTCCCAGATCCATTCCCCTCACCTCAAAATAGGAGGGGGTGGTGTGGGTGGGGGAGAATATTAGTTGGGTCATATCATAGATACATAAATACATGAATGCATAATTTACATAGTAAAAAACATTTGATATAGTTTACATGATTTAGATATACACTTGGTCAGAATCCTATACACGTTGCACCCATTTTCACAGATTTGGGATAGTGTTTTTCATATTTGTGATAGATATTATACACTATTACAAATAAAAGGTTACATTTTGATAGATAATTTAGATTGAGACAAAGTATAGGTACATATTCCATTCAAGTGAATTTAAAATTTAAAATACATATTCAAACTTATTTACCAAGAAACACCAATACTTTACTAAGAAACACTATTTTCCCCATGAAGCACCATTTTGAGCCTTTATTATCTATATAAGTTGGATCCATTGAGTATTTTGGTTGAGATTAAATTCCATAAATGGCATAAAACTACTTCCCTTTTTTAGGTTGAGTTATTTATACCACTTAACTTGGATTTTATTGTACTGTCACTTAAGTTATGTGATTGATATTTAGTGATTTGAATGGTTGTGTCACAACTCATCCTTACATGAGATTGGGTGAATAATTACCTTCCAATATCCCTCTTCAACTCTTCAAGTTTTAGTTTTGGAACTTTCTCATCTTTAATGCTTCATAAAGAATAATATTTACTAAATCAAAGTACCAAGGGGTAACATGGTTGCATCGACACACATGTACTCCTTCCTTGCTCTCTTTCTTTTCAAGATTTTTTATTATTTCAAAATTTTAGATTTTATGCATTGATTTATACTATAACATGTTATTGGTTTCAATTCATATACCATTAAAATGCTCACAACTGCTTAAGCAAAGGAAAAGTGTGTTATACACAACCAAGTACACATTTCTTTCCTTTAAACTAGTAATTTCATCCTTATGCATTATTATATTAAATGGGAGGGGGAAATGTAGATGCTAAAATCTGATTTATGTATCATCTCAGTCTTTTATACTTGAAAAATACCTATAAGGGATATACCATTTAGTTATATACCTTCCTGTAACCAAAAGTCTCACATTCACCAACTCATTTTGCTTAACTATTTATCTTATGGTTTTAACCTATCATTTTTGATGACCTAGATCTCCTAAATAGTAAAAAAATCTTAAAACATGATATATATCCTTCATTTTTTATTTTAGATTCTCAAAAACTTTCTAGACTATTAAAAACTATCATCCCATATAGGGACACTTGCATTGACACAAGTGTCCAAAGTCTTATCTAGTGTATGTACCTAAAAATTCATCTAATATACAAATACTTCAGATCTTATGGGTCGGCCCATTTATTTTATTTAACCATTTCATGAGATATTTTCAAAATATGTGTTATCAATACAAAATAAATATCATTCATTATCATGAAGTAATATTATTATTTTTTACCAAGCACACATTTAGAAAAATATTTTTCAAGTGTTCAAAACTATCCTATTGTTCCCCATTTATTTGTCAATCATAGGAAAAATAATATTAAAAGTATAAATAATTCAAAGAGAAACCCATGAGAATTATTTTTCAATTTAAAATTTATATCATTACATGTGTTTTCATATAGAATATTTTACCCTTGTGCACACACAAGCCAACACTTAGGGGAGAACTACAAATGTTTAAGGCCCTCTTAAGAGTATTGGATATGTAAGTTGTAATCATTGAAAAAGTGGTCCTTATTATCTTAATTTTTTGAGATCACTAACCCATTTTTGAAAAGTTACAAAGACTTAAGGTTAATATCTAGGGTTTGATCCATAAACAAGCATCTACAACTTATGCACACAAATAAAACATATCAACACACAAATAAAACATATCAACAAAAGGCGATATAAAACTTAAAAAGCTCTAGGTGGTCACTCTAAAATATAGTGAATACTCATTAATATAAAAATACATTTACATTAGGAAACTTGAATAGATACAAGTGTCCCAAATCTAACACAACTATTTAGGCCTCCAGAAATAATATTTCTAAAATTTAACAATTGGATTCTGATCTTTTTCTTTATTATGTCCACCTTAGCCTATCTCAAATATACCTGTGCATTTGTAAATAAGATAAATATTATATCTTCATAATGTTTATGATATAATATTATTGTTTTTAATGTAATTTTTATATTTAACATTCATAATTTTTAATTTAAAATATACATTTAATTGAGTTTTAGCTTAATTTATAATAGTTTTATTCATCCTTGTGTATAGAATATTTTACCCATTTTACCCTAATATAAAACATATAAAAAAGGTTAAATAGTATGAATGTAATGTAGATGATATCTACATAATCTTTGGGGTTGATGAAGGTACCTCCATAGTAGATGTTAACATAGAGAATGCAGTGAATCAATTACAAAGGGATACATGTGATTTAAATCAATACCTTAAGGTCTCCTTATCCTCAAATAATATGAATGATTGGTGTTTGGATTATGATAAAAATGGGAAATTAATTTCAATTTGAGGATATACTATGTATTTTAAAACATAGCTTTAAATTATGGTTATTAAATTTTATGAGTGTGCGTATTATCTATGAGTTTACGAATTGCTCAAATTAGCTACTTTTTTATGTTAATTTAATTTAAAAAATCCCAATGTGTTATATTTAAATAATTTTTATGGAATATGAGCCATCCATGTGTCAACATATGACCAATCATATGGCCCTATAAATGGTTTTTATCTCACTTATCAATTGTGGAAATCATGCTAAACACATGACCCTACTTGGCTTCATGACATTTGGTACAATGACCATGACTTTCCTAGTGTTCCTATCTATTAAGGTGGTTCCCAAAAATTCCAAATGTTATCTTATATATAATACAAGAGCCTAGTCATATATCCCTATAGGTATACGTATAATACACATGTCATTAAAGGATTACATGGTTTCTACCACATCATACCATTTTATTACCATTTTAGGAACTACTTAAAGGGGTCCTGAGATCATATGAATCTATGAGTAGAATGATAATATAAGATAAATAATTTGATGCATGATTAAAAATAATTAAATAATTCCTCTGATACCATACCCTTTTATTTCCATCCTAAGAGGTTATTTATTATAAGACACCATGAGTATGGATGGATAGTTGGAAAGTTAGTGATTGGACAAAGGGTCTTGGACCATACCATTCTCAAAGAAACATGGGATTGAAAGACATAAAAAATATACAAAATATTTATCCAATTAAAATCATTTATAAATAATAAGCAACTTGCCTTTAAAGGCTACATCATAAGAGTATGGTTCATGGGACGCTGGGAGTATGGATCGCGAGACTTTGGGAGCGTGGGCCTTATTACATCAAACAATTTTCCATCAAAACATTAGTACTTCAAAAGAATAAGTAGTATGTATTAAGAACATAAGAGCTAATACCTTAACATAAAAAGATAATCCCCAAACAATCATAGATTAATGTATTGATTAAAAGGGCATTT